>OVBE01008179.1:0-17501 GCA_900406425.1 Iberis pinnata
GAGCCGGTGGTAACGGTTGGCACGGAGGTGTTGAATGTAATGAATGGATTATGGAAATGTTGCATGATAGTTAAGGTTCTTGGTCGGAATATCCCTCTGGTACTGCTAATGAAGAGATTACGGGAACTATGAAAACCAATCAGTGGTATGTATGTCTTGGATTTGCCAAGAAATTTATTTATGGTGCGTTTTGAAGATGATGGTGAGTATTTGGAAGCTTTAACTGGTGGTCCTTGGAGAGTGTTTGGGAGTTACCTTATGGTACAAGCATGGACTCCAGAGTTTGATCCTTTACGTGATGAGATAGATACAACTCCACTTTGGATTATATTGATGAATATTCCAGTGAATCTTTACCATAGAAGGATCCTAATGGCGATAGCAAAGGGTATTGGCAAGCCAAAAAAGGTGGATACAACTACACTGAACTTTGAACGTGCTAGATTTGCGAGGATTTGTGTAGAAGTGAATATGAAAACTCCTTTAAAAGGAACTCTATTGATTAATGGAGAGAGATACCTGGTTGCGTATGTAGGCTTATCGAGTATTTGTACGAAGTGTGGAGTGTATGGTCACTTGGCTCCGACTTGTCCGAGAGAGGTACTGAATACTACATCGTTACCTTCTGTTCAGCTAGAGCCTCGCGCTGAAGGGTTGAGACAAGAGATGAATGGTTTTACAAGTGTTAGGAAAGGGGGATCAAAACAAGTAAGATATGTGAGTAAGGTTACACAAGGTGTGGCAAATAGTGGTAAGGGACAAGTGGGTGTGCCTAATATCGGGTTTGTGGCAAAGGAGAGAGGCGGAGTCATGACATCGAACAGATTTGATAATTTGTTGGGAGAGGAGATGGATAAAACCTCGGGCTCTATCCAGTCTAAGCCTGGTGAAAATAAGGAGAATGAATGTCCGGTGTCACTCGATACTAATAAGGAGATGAGGTTTACGGTCAAAAGCGGAGAGGGAGCCTCAAATGGTAAGATGAAAAGGAGTGCTAGGGAATCATTACCCGTGAAAGGGAGTGGTACCCGTAAGCCAATGGAGAAGCAAGGTCGTCGCGCTGTTCCGAATAGACCATGTCAAGGTCTAATCTTTGGTCCAACTAGGGGTGAAGCTGAACTTTCATTATCTGGAAAGAGGCTTAGGGTTGAAAGCTCGTCTTTGGGTCATGAAGGAGGAGTATATGATCTGGTACAGGCAATATGCAGACTAATTTTGCGAATCCAAGTGGTAATGAGAATCAACAGCTAGCGATTATGGAACATGCTAATACGGTGATAGGGCAGCAGGGTGACTCTTCCTCGAGTATGGGAGAGTTAACTCGGACATAGGGCTTAGCCCCGGTAGTTCATATCTTTCTTGTGATTTTTATGATGAATTGTCTATTCTGGAACTGCCGGGGGGCGAATAAACTTACCTTTCGGAGATCGATACGATATAGTAAAGAAACAGATTGTAGATATTCTCGCAATATTTGAGAGTCATGCTGGTGGGGATAGAGCTCAGAGGATTTGTCATGGTTTGGGGTTTGATAACTCGTTCCGTGTAGATGCGATTGGTCAAAGTGGGGGTCTTTGGCTACTTTGGAGATCCACGATTGGTGTTGTGGAAATTAAGTGATCATCTAATCAATATATTCATGCTCAGGTAACAATGGGGACCGAGAGTTTACATATTATTGCTGTTTATGCTGCTCCCACAATATCAAGAAGGAGCGGTTTATGGCTTGAGTTGAGGGAGTTGATAAGAAATATTAACGCACCGGTACTTGTTGGTGGAGATTTTAATACGATAGCTCAGGTTGAAGAACGTATTGGAGGGAGTGGGAGATTGTCTGAGGATTCGGTCGCTTTTGGTGAGTGGATTAGCGATTCGCACTTAATTGATATGGGCTTTAGTGGTAGTAGATACACATGGAGGAGAGGACGATTGGAAAGCACATATATTGCCAAATGTTTGGATCACATTTTATGCTGTAACCAAGCCAGGCTGAAGTGGCCAGAAGCGAGATTACCCATCGTACTCTAGGTAGGCGTCCTTTTCGCTTTGAAGCGGCTTGGTTGTTTCATGATGGTTTTAATGACGTAGTTGAGGATGCTTGGGAACCGAGAACGAGTACGCCAAGAGCTTTGCAATCACTGACGGTTGTGTTAAAAAGGTGGAATAAGGATATCTTTGGTGATGTGTTTAAGAAGAAAGAGAAGTTGTTACAAGATATCAAGGACCTACAAGGTAGGCTTGAGGTAGAACAATCGGATGCTCTTATTAATAGAGAGGCTAAGTTGGTTAAGGAGCTGGAGTCGATTTTGGAACGAGAGGAGACTATATGGTTCCAAAAGTCTAGGGAAAAGTGGATTGCACTGGGGAACCGTAACACTAAATTCTTTCACACGTGAACTATTATCCATAGACGAAGAAATAATGTTGAGATGCTGAGAGACGATGAGGGTCGTTGGATATCTGATGCCGTTGTGTTGGAGAATATGGTTGTTGATTATTATAGAAGACTTTACAGTATGAATGATGTGGAACTAGTGCCAAACAAACTTCCAGGAGTGGGCTTTGCGGAAATCTCGGTTACTGATATGGCTTTCTTAAACCAGCCCTTTACTGCTTCTGAAGTAGAAAAGGCGGTTAGAAGTATGGGTAAGTTCAAAGCTCCGGGCCCGGATGGGTTTCAACCTGTGTTTTATCAAGATTGCTGGAGGATAGTGGGTTCTTCTGTTACGAAGTGTGTGCTTAATTTTTTCGAAACTAGTATACTCCCTGCGGGCTTGAATGATGCGCTAGTTTTTCTTATTGGCAAGGTGACAAAGCCAGAGAGGGTTACCCAATTTCGACCTATTAGTTTATGTAACGTGCTATTCAAAATAATCACGAAGACAATGATGATGCGCTTACAACGAGTAATGGCATCTTTGATTGGCCCGGCACAATCTAGCTTTATTTCGGGGAGACTTATCTCGGATAATATTGTGATTGTTCAAGAGGCAGTGCACTCTATGCGTAGAAAGCAAGGTCGAAAGGGGTGGATGTTATTGAAACTTGATCTTGAGAAAGCCTATGACCGGATTAGATGGGACTTTCTTGAAGACACGTTAGTAGCGGCTAAGTTACCAGAGAAATGGGTAAAATGGATAATGAGTGGAGTTACTGGTGCTTCTATGGCTGTTCTCTGGAATGGGGAATGTACAACGCCTTTTAGGCAGAGAGAGGTCTTCGGCAAGGGGACCCTTTGTCACCATACTTGTTCGTATTGTGTATTGAGAGGCTTTGTCATTTAATTGATCGCGCTATTGAGGAGAAGAGATGGAAACCAATACATTTATCTAGAAACAGACCTTCTCTATTGCATCTTTGCTTTGCGGACGATCTTATTTTGTTTGCGGAAGCTTCAATTTCGCAGATTGGAGTAATTCAGAGTGTATTAGAGGAGTTTTGTTCGGCATCGGGACAGAAGGTGAGTTTGGAGAAGTCTAAAATATTCTTTTCAAAGAATGTTAGTCGACAGTTGGAAGAATCTATTAGTGCGGTGAGTGGTATCCAAGTTACTAGGGACTTGGGTAAATACTTGGGCCTTCCGATTCTGCATAAAAGGATGAATAAGACTACTTTTAGTGAGGTTTAAGAGAGGATAAATTCAAGATTGGCAGGCTGGAAAGGTCGTTTGTTGAGTATGGCAAGAAGGGTTACCATGAGTGTTGTTCGTCTTCCAGCATCTACGATCTCAACCATTGATAAAGCTTCTCGGGATTTTGTTTGGGGGAGCTTCGAGAAAAGGACACAACATCTCATTGCTTGGAACAGAGTTTGTGTATCGAAATCGCAAGGAGGACTGAGTATTCGTAACGCCAAGGATATGAATATAGCGTTAGTCTCGAAAGTGGGTTGGAGATTAATGATGGATAAGGAGAGTCTTTGGACTCGTGTTCTTAGAAGCAAATACAAGTTGGTTGACTTTGATGCTTTTGCTTGGTCTCTGCCGTAAGGGAATTGGTCCGTAGTGTGGCGTAGTATAGTAGAAGGAATCCAAAAAGTTGTCTTACCAGGTCGTAGTTGGGTGATTGGGAATGGCCGTAGAGTAAGCTTCTGGGGTGATAAATGGCTTATGAGATCACCGCTTGCTGACTCGGTAATTCATGACTTGCCGGCGAATTCTCGAGAGCTCAAAGTCAGTGAGCTATGGACGAGAGTCTACGGCTGGAAGTGGGACTTTATATAGCCTTATGTCAATGAATCAGTTCGGCTGAGGCTATCGTCTATGGTTGTAGACGAGATTACAGGTGCGTTAGACCGGATTTCGTGGCCAGGGAATGCTAATGGTGTATTTACGGTAAGCTCGGCATATAATTTTCTTACATGTACGACTGTTGAAGGTCCGAACTTGACTCTTTTGTATGATCGAATTTGGACCGTGGTCGCGACAGAGAGAGCAAAGATATTTTTATGGATGGTTTCGCACCAATGTCTTATGACAAACATATAACGCATGAGGAGACACTTGTGCAATACTGGATTATGTCAAGTATGTAGAGCTGGAGACGAGTCTATTATTCATATTTTGCGTGATTGTGAATCCATAGCTGGGATTTGGAGACGTGTGGTGTCGGTACGAAGACAAGCCTGGTTCTTTTCGGCAGATTTGTTGAGCTGGTTATTTACAAATTTGGGTGATGTGAAAGAGGTCAATGATACTCCTTGGTCTACTATTTTCTCTATGGTAGTATGGTGGAGTTGGAAATGGCGCTGCAGCCATGTATTTGGTGAGCTTGTTAGATGCAGAGATCGAACCAAATTTATTCGTGATCTTTCTAAGGATGTGTGGCTGGCGCATATTAAACATCGGACCGGCTCGTCTCGGGGTGAGAGAATTGAGCGTATAGTGTCATGGGTACCGCCATCTTCTAGGTGGTTTAAACTAAACACTGATGGTGCTTCTCCTGGTAACCCGGGACTTGCGGCAGCATGAGGAGTTGTCAGAGATGCGGAAGGTAACTGGTATACGGGATTTGCTTTGAATATTGGCTTTTGTTCTGCTCCACTTGCAGAACTTTGGGGTGTATACTATGGTTTATTTATCGCTTGGGAGAAAGGGATTACTCAGTTGGAGCTGGAGGTGGATTCTGAGATAGTTGTGCGTTTTCTGAAGGATGGAATTCAAGATTAACACCCGCTATCTTTCCTAGTACGCTTGTGCTATGGCTTTTTATCGAAGGACTGGATAGTCCGAATTTCTCACGTATTCAGAGAGGCTAATCGTTTAGCAGATGGTTTAGCTAATTTAGATTTTTCTCTTCCACTTGGTTTTCATTTCTTCGAGTCTATTCCGACTAGCCTTGTTTCGGTTAGTCACGAAGACTCTTTGGGAGTTGGAAACATTCGTTTAATTCCTTTGTAATTTTCTTAATAATTTAATTTAGGGAGATATTTTTTCTCCCTTTTCACACCAAAAAAATAATATCTTTTAAAAATTATATTTTCAAAGATTTTTTATTTATTCGTTTAATAATCTATTAATTTTTTATAATTCAATAAATGTTAACCGTTTAGAGTTAAAACTTAGCGTTTATTTTCATAAAATAGATTTCATATATTTTAATAATATTATTGTTTTTACGTTATTATTATATATTCATAAAGTTAATTTATATTATACTACTATACAAATATATGCATAACTATATATATTATAGCTATAAGTCGAAGTTTACGGATCGGAGCGGATATCCAGACTTTCCAAAAACAATATTTGTATTTGCTCCGGATTTTTACGGATACAATATTTAACTATTTGCTTTTCTCCGTAATCTTACGGATATCCGTATTTTTTTAATCGATTCGAAGCAAATAACGGATCGGAGCGAATCTAACGGATATTTTGCTCAGGTCTAGTAGAAATGGTGATACAGATTCTGGATTAAAAATCAAGATAAAAGATTGAGATCTAGCCTAATGGATTTGCATATCTAAACGAAGAAGATTTGCGAGAGGATATTTTGGGAGAAAATATTCTGAAGGAGATCTTTATTTTAGGAATATTTTTTGGGGTTTTCAGGTAGATTATTTAAGAATGCAAAAGTGTTCATAACGATTAAAAACTTTTGCTCTTTATTCTTGCTAAGTTTTATACATTCATCTTTCAAACCAGAGAGTTGTTTTGATGAGTGTTCTTTTATTTTTTGAGGCAAATCACAACTTGAGTGATTTAGATTAGGAAGTAGCTTTTATTAAACTTTTAGCTGACAATTTGTGAGTGTTTTAAGACTGTGTAAAACTTGTTTGGGAGAATCGTTGTAAGAAAAATTAAACAAATAAAATTTAATTTATTTTTTGTTTAAACACATTGTTGATTAGCTTTCCAGTGTCTATACTCTTTCATTAGTATGGCCTGATTTTAATTGTTCGTTTTCTTCATATCCTCATTTTCTACTTTTATTTGTAACAAAAGATTGTCATTAATAAAATTGTTCTTGTCGAAAAAACAACTTTGTAGAGGAAAAAAAGTAATCCACGCAAATTGTTACACACTTGTATACACAGAACACATTTAAAACAATTTATTTCAATGCATTAGTTAGATTGTTGATTGTTGTTGAATCAAGATTTAACAATTAGGTTAAGTCTTTGATTTTGTGAGTTTTAACTTAGGAGATCTCAAGAAAAATTTCATAGATCCTTAGGAGAATAATTACATGGGTATTTACACTAAGAATACATGTTTAAAACCCTAATTACATGCTTTAACCTAATGGGCTTCAAGGTGGAAGGTCCAACTTGTTAAATCGGCCCAGTCTTGCTTCAGGCCCTCTAGGCCGCCCTGGATCGCCTAGGTCGTCGCCAACCTGAGCCTTTAGATGAAATGGTCTTTTGGATAGGTGCTAAACATGGTATCAACAGTTAGTCCCCCCAGGTCGGCGATGGTGCAGCAAGTCGTGGATTGAGCTTCCAGAATTAAAAGTCTATTTCGGCTGAAGTGCATTTAATGCTTCGTAGCCTTTCGCGAATCGTTTTCGTAGGGGAAATTAAAACATCGCACCTTTACATATTCCCACGCGCAATGATTTCTTTTTTTGTAAACTGCTATCTTTCGGGGGTATAAATACCCCCTCGCACCTTCATTATTATACTTCACTTTTTCCAGAATTTTCTTCACAGGTACAATCGCTGTCCTTTCTCTATTCTTTCTCTCTCTAGAATTTTCAGCTCGTCGGTTTATTTGTAACAGCTCGGTAATTTTGCCGACATTAAACTATGTCCACCTCCCGTGTAAACCCTAATGAGTCTTCTGCTTCTCGCAATGATCTGAACGCTGCCGATCTAGAGGTTGCTCTTGAAGAACAAGCTCCCCAAGGGAACTGGATCCAGCCAGATGACGAGCTGGCAGGTCTCGCTTCTACCAGATGCATAGAACGAACAATTCGAGATCTCATTCGGGATTTTTCCTTCTTTAACGGGATCCCGTTCCTGATCCCCAAACCGCATGAACGACCTTGGGATTGTCCCCAAGGTTATGTTTGTTTATACGAAGCTCTTTTCAGGAAGTGTCATGTATGGCTCCCTCTTCCGAAGTTGCTGATATCATATTGCGAGAGGCGGAAGATCGCCATCTTGCAGCTATCTGCCTCTTCGATCAGGCATATGATATCCATAATGGCTCATGCTCACGAGTTTGGGGTTGAGGTCGGCGTTAGGTTGAAAACATGTTGTCAATCAACCCGGTGGTGCAGAAGAAGACCAAATTGAACACATGCTTTGTGTACATCAATTTCAAGCCGAAGTACAAACTGATAGAGACCAAGCCGGACACGAAGATCCATGACTGGAAGGGAAAATATTTCTTTCTAAAGGTCATGCCAGAGTTCTTCGGCGACGTGGGAAGGATCCTGAAAAGGAAATGGGCAGAAACCTTTGGTAGATACCACCTAGGAAAGCCGAGCTGATACTTAGAAAATGTCAACGATATTAACCGAGGTTTGTTTTGTTATTTGCAGAGCTTTATTTCAACTCTGGTCCTTTTTCGCCAAACTTTCTTAAAGATTTTGCATGGATTCAAGAGCCAGGGATCGCTATCATCGGGCAGTTCGGCCTCAAGGTCATCCAACAGAGCATTCTGTTCATTAATTCTGGTGAGGTCAACCAGGTACCTGCTATTTATTAAGAGAAGTATCATTCTAACTTTGAATTGATATTTTTCAGCCAGTTGGGAGCTCAACGTTTGTCCTGTTAAGAAAAACAAAAGGATGGGACGTCTAAACCTATAGTCGATTATGCTTCCGAGCTAGGGCAATCAGCTTCTAGCTCGAAGAGGAAACAAGAGCAGACATCTGGTTCTGCGGGCAATGAAGACCCTTGTCATGTGCTGGTAACCAAGAGGAGACGCCGATCCAACTAGGATTGTGAAACTCGTGAAGTGATGGTCATTGACTCGGGAGAAGAGCCGAATTAAACCATTGTTCCAACTGAGGAACATGGCTCGAGAGAAGAGGTCCCTACTGAGGGACAAACAACAAATGAGGGTGTTTCTGCTGGGGAACACCAACAAACAGAAAATGCTCCTGAGGAGCAACAGGAAGTTCTTATTGCGGGAACAACTTTAGGGACATGTGTCCCTAATACCGACGTGGCAATTCCACCACTTGCTCTTACTGGTGGAACTCCAACAGTCTCTCAGATTCTGGGAGAAATGACTGGGGATATAGATCCCGTAGATGGTGGTTTAGAGACCTTCGCCCAAGAACTTCCTCATCTTCTTGGTACAGGTGGTGTTGATGAGGATGAGGGGGGGGGGGGGGGGAAAGAAGATGAGGATGAGGCTGCAAATCCTCAAGATATCGAGGGAGGAAGCTCCCAGTCGGCGAGGCAGGACAAATCGCATGGGAGCTTGACATTCTCATTCACGCACAAAGGTGTGCCGTTCTCGCAAGATAGGCAGGCGTGTACGGGTTTAGTGAATTGCCTCGGGGCCAACGGTCTGATCATCCATATTGTAGATCGGTTGATGGCACCTGAAATTTATGAAGCTTTATCTCGGCAAGCTTGCTAGGTAGATCCTCTTCTCCTCTTTCTTCTTCTTTGTTGGTGAAATCGTATAAGTTCTAACTCCCATATTCGTTTGATATGCAGACTTTAGTGACGACCAATGAGCTCGTCGCCTTTTTATGAGAATATACTCCGAGCCTTATCCGCTAATGAGGACTAGCTGGTCAGGCTGTCGAAATCTGGTTGACCAAGGCAAGAAACGGATCACTGAAGATCGGCTGAAGCTGAATAAACAAGAGGAGATGATCAAACAGGTGACTACCCATGTAGCTGCCATAAAGATGATGCTAAGTGACACTGCTGCATCTGCTACCAAAGACCTTGCCGCTCCGACGGCTGAACTCGAGGACACCTATGAGTTTGCTATGGAAGAGCTCGTTAATCAGCAGGAAGCTCGGGATCAAGCAGGTGCTAAGTTCTTCGAGCTGCGAGAGGCTTATGTTTCTCTCGAGAAGTTGCATGAAAGCAAGATGAAAAGGCTTCGACTCTCCCGAGCTTTGCAAGTCGTGTTAGCACGGCGAGAGACTCGGGTTGAGTGTGCAACAAAGCTTGAGAAGCTTGAGAAGCTTCGGCGACATGTGGAGGACCAAGACAAGGCTGATCCTATCATCCAATCCTATTCCCAAGCCAAAGGGACCCTGGACTGCGTTCGGATCATAATGGCAGAAGGCAGCGTGGTGCCTGCTGAGCTGATGGCGAAGTTTGAAGCAGATGTTGAGAAGTACAAGGTCCAGTACGATAAATTAGATATAACTGACTTGACACCTGAAGACTTCTGCTTCCAACCTACGTTTAACGAGCAAGGTTTGAATCTAATTTGGTCCGCCCCGGGAGGTTCCGACGCTTCTGCCAAGGTCCAACCTGCTACTCCAACGATGCTAAGGGTGTAGTTGTTCCTTTGGATCAGCTTTCATGGTTTTCTTAGGGTTGGGGTCGGTCTGCCTTGTACATCTTGTGTTCCTTTGGGGTAGTTTGTTGTTTTTCTTGGGATTAGGATCTGCCTTGTTTGTCGGTGGTCCCGCTGTTATTTTTAGAAGGATATATGTTTCTTGATTCGTTTGTCTGTTAGGTCGTCGTTATGTTCTTTATGAACCATGTAATGTTGGTACCTTTGGATAATGGAAATAGAGTCGTAGCTCGGTGAATTGTTTTGCAATATTTGTTGTGTTTCGCATTTCTAACTCGGTAAACGTGCCTGTCTTATTTGACACTTAATGAGAAAGCTTTGATCTCGCTATGTTGGTTGGTTGTGAACCAGAGTTCATCTCTTTTATTTTGACGAAATATGTGGCTAAGGTAAGTGGATATTTCTCTAGTCCTTGTGCGAACTGAACATTCACCCGATCAAAAGCCGAAAAGAAGCGACCTGCAGATCGTCCTTTTTGACAAGTGATCTATCAAAAAAAAAATAGTTTTGTCAAATACTCTCGGTAGGAGTACGCGAGTCGGAACTCTGCTTTTAGGTGGAGTCTTATGCTCGAATGTTGTAACTTTACAGACGCCCAATACTCGTCTTTAGGAGTACGCGAGTCGAAGCTTGGCTTTTAAAATGGAGACTTAAGCTTGAACGTTGTAACTTTGCACGTGTTCTATACTCATCTTTAGGAGTACGCGAGACGGATCTCGGCTTTGTTAATGGTCTTAGGAGACATAACGAGAAAACTTCGATCTCGCTAACATTCCCATCTAGCGTAGGATAGTTGGTATGTTAGATACTTCAGTACTTATGAAAAATGCCGAGATTGATTCGGGAACCGTTGAACCTGTGGTCAAGATGGTTTTTATTAATTGAAATAGTTGCACCCAGTGGGTTGCCTACGTACCCTGTTAACAGGGATCAAGCCAGGTCGTAGTTCATGGTACAATGGAACCTAAGAATAAAATCTCTTAAGTTTAGTAGAGTTCCAGGAGTTCGGGATTGGTGTTCCGTCTTTAGCTTTCAATTTGTACACTCCTGGTTTGACTATCTTGGACACTTCGTATGAGCCTTCCCACAGAGCTCCCAGTTTACCGACATTTTCTTCTGTTGTGTTTGCGTAGGTCATGCGTAAGACTAGGTCCCCTACTTTGAACCTTCTCTGCTTCACGTCTTTGTTGTAGTATCGCCTTGTAGCTTGTTGATATATGTTTATCCGTAACAACGCTCTCTCTCGTATCTCCTCGACGTTGTCGAGTGAATCAAGTGGCATTGTGTTGTTGGTGGCTTCGCTCTCCGGCAGCTTGTCTTGGTGTAGACTGAATACTGCTGCTTTGGATGCTGCTAAGGCTTCGATTCCGTGTGCTAAAGAGAAAGGGGTCTGATTGGTGGACCATAATATGCCATCTAGTTCGTCGACCTAGAGTCCTTTTTTAGAATCGGGACGTTTCTTGAGTCTGTTAACTATGGATTTGTTGATGGCTTCAGCTTGTCCATTCGCCTGTGGATACCTCGGCGTGGAATGATTTAATCGGATATTCCATCTAAAACATGAGTAATAAGTAATCTGTTAGTGCTAAATAATGTAGTTCGGTTAATGGTGCGACTGGTTCGCTGTCCACCTATCACAGAACGCTTTTACTGTCTTTGCACAGAAATTGGTGCCGTTGTCAGTCATGATTTTGTAAAGGATGCCGTGCCGGCATATTATATTTTTCCATATGAAGTCTTGTACCTGCAATTCTCATACAGCGTAGGTCGTTAATGAATTTCTATATTTTTTGGATTTTACCGAACTGGAAGTCCATGGTAGTTTAGACACGAAACCTGTTTGGCCTTGACTACCGTATAGGATTCCGCTTCTACCCATTTGGTGAAGTAATCAGTCTTTACCAGCAGGAACTTATGTTTGTTTGCTGCAACCGGGAAATGTCCTACTACGTCCATTCCGCACTTCATGAATGGGTAGGGATTTTCCGAAGCGTTTAGCGGTTTGGTGGGTGTGTGATTCGTTGGTCCGTGTTGTTGGCACATCTCGTATCTTTTGGCAAACTCTTGGCTATCGTGCAGCATCGTCCGCCAGTAGTGTCCGTGCTTTTTTATTCTTAACGCTAGGTAGCGTCCGCTAGAATTACTCCTGCCAACTCCTTCATGAAGCTCGGCAAGGACTTGCTGCACATCGTCTCCGCTTATGCACCGTAGTAGGATTCCTAAAGCGAATCATTTTCACAATTGTCATCAACAATGGTGTATGTCACGGCTTTGACTCGAAGTCGCCGTGCTGCCCATTTGTCTTCTGGTTGTTTTCCTGTAATGATATAATATGCTATTTTGGTGCGCCAGTCAGTTTTGCCATGCTCGCCTTATTCCTGATCAAAAGAGATTAGTTCGTCGATGGCGTTAGCCATCATGGTAGTGATGCTTGGTGAGGTTATGTACTCCATAGGGATAGTTCGCTTCAATTCGAGCTCGTTAGTGGATGCCATGTTGGCCAATGAGTCGACGAGCTGGTTCTCGTTTATCGGGATTTTGGTGAGCTCGAAGCTGTTGAACTCGCCTGCTTTTTCCTGAACCATCTGGTGGTATTGTAGCATCCGATCATTCTTTGCGGTATATTCTCCGCTGAATTGGCTGGTAACGGCCAAACAGAAGAGATTTCCAACCAAAATAAGAAGAGGAATTGGTTGTGGCTTCAAAAATGGATTGGTGACGAAAATAGCGATATTTCAAAGCACGAAACAGTAAGCTTTTATGTAGAGTTAATAGTTTCCAAATTTGGTTAGCCAGTAAAGCTCGGTTGAAGCGATGAAGATATCTGAAGCCTAAACCACCATGGGATATAGGCCGAGACAACCTCTTCCAGGAAAACCAAGACATACGACGTTTATAAGTAGTAGATCCCAACCAGAATCTTGATACAAGAAAAAAAAACAGAATAGCTACTGATTTTAGCGACTGCATTGTTGGTGGATAAATTTAGAAACTAATTTGCGACTGTTTTGCAACTATTTTAACACTGTAAAAAACCAGTCGCAAAATAGTTGGTAAAAGGAGCCGAAAACATGAAAAGGTAAAGTAGTGGCTATTTTTGTGACCATTTAGCGACTGTCAGTGGCAAATTAGGCGCTAAATGGTTTCACACAGTGTAGTGGCAAAAATATGGCAAATTAGCGACTGATTTTCCACTAAGTCATTTAGCGACCAACTTTTAACGACTAATTTTAGTAGTCGCCAACCAGTCTCTAAACTCAATTTAGCAAATGTTTTATGACTATTTGGGAAGTGGCAAACTCACTGTTTTCTTGTAGTGGCATCCGGGATATATCATCACATATATTTAAGGGGAGTTGAAAAAAATTCATCGAATAAAGCGGCATAACCAACGCAACACTCTTAAGTAGCTTTTCCTTGCCAGCCTGGGAACGAAATCGGTTTTACCATCCTGAAAGTTTCGTGTTAACCCGTGTACAAATATAGTTGAACATGTCTTTATTCTTTCTTGAAAACTGTTCAGGGAGAACTAAATATTTCCCTCCGCCACCAATTGATGGAATGCATAAGATATGTTGTATAGAGAGGCGAGTATGCGAGTATACCTTTGATCCGAAAGTGATGGTGGATTTTTCTAAGTTGATTACCTGTCCAGAAATGGATTCATAAGCTTTGAAGATCTAGAGAAGATTCTGACTGTTGCGATGATCATCTTTCACGAAGAAAAGCGAGTCATCAGTGAACATTAAATGAGAGATAGAAGGTCCTAGACATTGTAAAGACTTTGTACGTTATGCTTCAGATTTAAGGGAGCTTAAAATATCACTAGCTAAGATGAAAAAATACAGCAATAATGGGTCTCCTTGTCTAAGTCCCCGCTCTGATTTAAAGTTATGATAAGGACAACCAGTGATCATAATAGAGTATGATACCGAACTGATACAATACATAATCCAATCAACCCAATTGGAGCAAAATCCCTTTCGAATGAGAACTTCTTTAAGGAAACACCATTCAAGTCGATTATAGGCTTTACTTATGTCTGTTTTGATTGCCATAAATTCATCCGCACACCGTCTTTGTGATTTAAGAGCATGAAATGCTTCATGAGCTAACAAAACGTTATCGGTTATATACCTACCCGGCGTATAAGCCGCCTGATTCTCAGAAACAAGATTCTTCATAAGAAGTTTGAGCCGAACTACAAGAATCTTTGAAATAATTTTATACGTCACATTGCTCAACCCAATTGGTCAAAAATCTTGCACAATAGAAGGATTATCTTTCTTTGGTATCAGACATAGATTTGTGTGATTGGATCCATAAGGAAGTAAACCATGATTAAAGAGGAAAAGTGGACCTCCACGATAATTGATCTTTGATAATAGACCAATATTTTTGAAAGAACATGGCCATAAATCCGTCAGGCCCGGGGGCCTTAGTGCTTCCAATTTCTTTCACAGCTTCATAAATTTCATGTTCAAAAACCTCTTTGACTAATTCATGGTTCATGACAGGAGTGACGACATGTTGTATTACGTGAGCAAAGACATTTAAGCATGGTGGAGACAAGGTATGGTAAAGAGTCTGGAAATATTATTTAGCAGCATTAGAGATTGCCTGATTACCTCTAACGATTTCACCAAGCTGATTCTTGATGGCAAAGATGGAATTCCTTACTCTCTGGTTTTTGGTAATGGAATGGAAAAATTTTGTGTTGCGATCTCCATGAGTCAACCAAGTATTTCTTGATTTCTGCTGCCAAAATGTTTCTTCACGTCGATACTCAATATTGAGCTGCTTACGTAACTGCTGAATTTCGGTAACCGGAATATTGATATTGGTCATAGCCTGATCAATTTGTGTCTTTAAAGAAGAGATATTTTCTGCAGCATTCAACCTACGGGATTTTGACCTTATTTCCACTAGTAACAAAAATATATTATGTAATCATTTTAGAATAATTTAAAAAATATCACAAAAATAAGTATATGTTCCAAAAATGCCACATAATTCCAATTTTTTTTATAGCATGTTAAAATTTATTATTAAAAAATAAAGTCATATATATATAGTGTGCTGAGCAAGTTTGATGAAAATAAACCACTAATAGTTTGGGTGTAGGGTTTCCTCGTTAAAACCTGATTCTAGAAATCCAACGAGACAAAACTAGAATCCGGAAAAAGAGTACAATCCCTGCACAAGAAGTGTGCTCGGTCAGGGCTAAAAGATGATTCTGTCGGCGAGAATAAGGAGTTTAAATGATAATTATACTTGGTAAAGTTGACACCAACGGTGTGATAAGGAGTGAATAAGCAAGGTAAGCAAGTAGGAGAGGCTAGTAATACGATCGTATATGGTTTGAACAATGAGGAAATGTAGCATGAGTAAAGACCGAGGTATTTTTCCATGCCGACGTCCATTTATCTCTCTACATATATAATAAATAGCCGATTGAAAACAAACTATTAAGAAGATACTATCAAGGATGGTGAGTGATTGATGCCGCAAGTGGGTGAGAGTTAATCTCCAATCTAGCGTAAAATGTTGGTGCAACATACAACTCGTCAGATCCGACCAGATAATGAAAAAGTAAGGGAATGCAAAGAACATGTGGTCCCGAGTCTCATCCCTTTCCTTTCATAGTAGACAAGAATTAGTTACTCCTAAACCGCACATGCGAGCTCAGGTAGATAACAAACGCGTAACATGGAATAGATTGGGGGAACCAAACCGATTTGTACCACACTAGCATAGGGTAGGGAGTGCGTATTTGTTGACATGTCTTTTTTGACGAGAACGATGGTTTATAGAGATCCTCGCCATGCTTCCATAAGGGAATGTCAAGACCTAAATGCGTGTCAGGGATGGAGAAGGAGGTTAGCCGAGTGTGTAAGTGATGGAACATGGGATTGTGGGATCAACCTGCCTCCACAACAGATGCGGTGCGGAGAATTTCGAGCTCATGAAAACTTGCATAACCTACAAAAGGGAGAAGAGGACCAAGATGGGACCAATAATCATACAAGAATGATGCACGACTCCCGTCGTGGAGGTCGTAACAGAGAAAAAGTGACGCTAGGGGCGAAGCTTTAGTAGCTTATGCCACATCCATTATCCACGGGAGGTGCTACGAACATCCTAGTAAGTAGACTACCGCGGTAAGTACAGATGAGTCTAGGTAGACCATAATGATGGAGTGCTGGAGAAGAGATGCCAAATAAGACCGAGGGAGAAAACGTTCGAGGTATCCTCAAGATGACGGATACCAAGACCACCTTCCGCTTTCCGCCGACACACATCCTCCCAATTCATATTCGAAATGTTATGATTCAAAGCTGGCCGAGACCAAAGGAAGTTGCTGCACAAAGTGTTTATTGAACAGAGGCATTTCTTGGGGGAGGCGAAAAACTAATTGCTGGAAATTAACGGTGCTGGCAAGAATCAATTGTATCAACTGAAAATGATAGGAGCTTGGCTGACCAGGCGTTCATGCGGGTGCGAATTCGATCAATGAGAGGAGTGCATTCGGTGATGATGAGAGCTTTGGTAGTGAGCGGAAAACCTAGATAATAGATAGGTAGAGTGTCGCAGCGAAGAAACAAGTAGTTAACATACTAGAGCATACCCAGGCGAACGTTACCCGTGAGGAAAGTAGATGGTTTAGAAAGATTTATGCGGAGACCCGACGCTTGACCAAAGATTCCCATGACCTGAAGGATACCCGCAAAAGAATTTTTCTCACGATTGGTGAAAACTAGAATGTCGTCAACAAAGCAAAGATAAGTAAGACCCAAGTCACGACACTGAGGGTGGTAACCAAAGCGACCAGTACCTGCAGTTGTATTAAGAAGCGTGGAAAAAACATTATTAGCAATATAATATAAATATGGGGAAAGAGCACAACTTTGCCGGATACCATGAACGGTAGAAAAATAACCAGCTGGCTCACCATTAACGGAGATAGACAAGGTAGCTATGGAGATACATAAATAGATATAATGAATGAATCGGTCGGGGAAAGCCATTGCTTGCATTGCAAAACCGCAACTATGAAACCCCAATTAATGGTGTAAAAGCCTTGGAAATATCTAGTTTTAGGGTACACCGAGGGGAAACCGAAGGTTTATAATAAATCTTTTACCAACTCCACATAAATAAAAACAGTTTCAAGGAACAAGCGGCCCTGTACAAATGCACTATGGTTCAGGGAAATTAACTCTGGGAGATAAACTGTAAGCCTATTTGCTAGTATTTTGGATATAACCTTGTAAATGATATTGCAACACGAGATAAGTCTGTAGTCCTTCCTAGTCTGCGGATTGTCACCCTTTGGTATTAGAGCTACAAGCATAGCATTAATACCTCAAGGTAGAATATTGTAGAGGAAGAAAGATTGAATCGCGGCAACAAAATCTGCTTCAATAACTGACCAAGCAGCTTTAAAGAATTATGCGTATAACCATAAGGATCTGATGCTTTATTTGAAGGCATAGAAAACAAGTTAAACTGAATTTTAGTAGGCAATACAGGGGCAGTCATTGCTGAAGCTGAA
>OVBE01008180.1:0-17501 GCA_900406425.1 Iberis pinnata
AACGCTAAAGGACAAAATGTAATGATTGGCCTTGATTTTTAAATCTTGGTTTGTGCATGAATATCTGAAACTTTCTCTGATAGAGTTGGTGAGTTCCTTGTCCGAGGTGGAAAAATGCTTGGCTCGATGTGTAGTTGAGGTGGCTCGATGGGAAAGAATGTTGGCTCGACCAAAGGAGATATCGGCTCGATGTAGATTTGGAAGTGTGGCTCGAGGAAAAAGAGNTTAAGGTTATTGTTGGCTCGACAAAAAGGTGGTATTGCGGCTCGATGAGGAGGAGTTGCCGGCTCGATGAGAAGGAAATGTGGCTCGATGAAAGAGTAATTGCCGGCTCGATGAAAGAGTAATTTCCGGCTCGATCAAAAGGTTTCTTTGGCTCGATGTGAGGGAAAGTATGGCTCGATGAAAATGTTTTGTTGGCTCGACGTAGAGCTCTTCTTGGCTCGATGTGGTGAAGTTGCGGCTCAACGTAAGTTTAAATGTTGGCTCGATCAAAATGACTCATTGGCTCAACGTGGTTTTGCCTTGGCTCGATGTGAAATGGAAGAATGGCTCGATGAGAAAATGTACTTGGCTCGATGAGTAGGTAATCGCCGGCTCGATGTAAGGGTTTCTCACGGTTGGAGTGGCTCGATGAGAAGTGGAAAATTGGCTCGACCAAAACTTGTCTTGGTGGCTCGACGTGATTGTTGCCTTGGCTCGACGTAAGATGTTGTTGGCTCGGGCAAGACAAGCAAAAGTGGCTCGACATGTAGTGGAAATTTTGGTTCGATGAAAATGAGTTGTTGGCTTGACGTGATAAAATTTTGGCTCGAAGTAAACATGTCATTGCGTGCATTTTCCTTAACTTCTCCAAATTTGCCTTAATGTTCTGGAAATTCCTGAAATCCCTGAAAAATCTCCAAAATGCATATGTATGCAAGTGCTAATGCAGAATTTCCTGAAAATGAAAATTTACTAGTAAAGTCCTATAAATGCAACATGTTCACATCTAAATGGTCTTAAAATAACAGTAAATGGCTTCTAAAAACTACGAAAATTCAGATACATCAATAAATCCGATTGATTCTCCATTCTTTTAGGCCGCAAAACTCAACCATAGGGATCTTAGAAGCAAAAACCTAAACATTGCTCTAGAACCATGAAGAATCTTCCTTGCGTACAATCTAAGAAAGGCAAGTTGGTGACGTCTTAAGGAGATAAGAACACAATAAGGAATATTAAATATTACACACGATATAGGAGAAAAGGAAAATCTCAGAAAGTCAGCTTATTCATGCCTCATCATCTCTGAAATATGGAATTCATACCCGAAAATTTTTTATCGTGCATAATTATACATGATTGAAGATAAAGTGTGTTACAGCGTTAAATTTCCATTAAAAATGAAACCGCGTGGATGCCACGTAAGTAACTAAAATAATTAAGTAAAATTATCTAACTCATGCAAACGACGTCGTTTTGAGAAACTTAAAAAAATGAGACGACGTCGTTTTTATAGAAAAAAATAGGTTTCAACTCATATTCTTCCTCTTATTTCTGTTCAGTTCATTGTGAGACACCTAGATCTGGAAATTGATGTCTTCTTTGGCTGATTCAGGTTTGTAACACATTGTTCTTTTATTGTTTTCAATTAGCTTCTACTTCGGATATTAAATGAAAATTAGTTATAATTTTGAAGGTGTGGATAATAAGTTGAGAAACCGTGGAGAAGTTAGGGAAAGAGGAATTCCGAGAAAAATGTAGATGTGGAGGAAAACTTGTGATTAGGACTTCAAAGACATCAAAAAAATCTTGGGAGGCTATGGTATTGTTGTCCATATGGTTTCGAGCACGATAACCACCATTTTTTCAAATGGATCGACGAATGTTATGGTTGAGGAGCTTGAAGATGTTGAAGTTGCGAAAGATAAACTACAAGAAGGCTTACTCACTGTCGAGTCAAAGATAGAAGTGGTAGTGAATTGTTTGGAGAAAGAGATAGAAACTATGGAAGAATTAACTCATGGATGTCAAAAACATATTGAAGAAGTTAAAGTCATGGTTGATTTGTGTGAGAAAGAGATTCAAGAGATGAATTGCTTCAAAAACATGTGTATTTATGGGTTTTTAGTCATGGTATTGGTCTATTTTGTTGTCTTTGTTTAATGAAGCTTTTGAAGGCAGTGGGAAGTATTGGTGTTGGCGAGAAAGAGATTCAAGGCTTAATCATGTGTGATGGTTTATTTGTTGAGAGATTGTTGGCTTAATCACTTGTGGTGGTGTATTTTGTTCATCTTTTGTTGTCTATGATATGTCAAAATGTTTCTTGTTATAATAGATGCGATGATAAGAAGCAGAGATGTTAAGAGTTTCCTTCAGATCCTTGTAAATGTCATGCGGCTTGCTATCAATCGTCTTCACATCTCCCGCAACATATGTTGTCATATTCCCAACAGAGACTTCAAATTACCCATTGTGAAAACAATAAAGAACACGATATCACTAAAATCAAAAGAAAAACCACAGAATCTTAGTCAAAGCAATTCATCGAACACTTTATATACATAACTTTAAGAAAAAAATTCACGAAATATAACTGGATTTTGGGCATAAAACATCAACTAAACAACTCAAACACACCTAGATACATGAATTCGAGTCAGATTTTTTTCATATCTTCATCAAAATCCTCGAAATTTCACAAAAGAATATATGGAATAATTACCTCATCTGACCGAAAAAATTTCTCCTTAAGTCGTACAAAACCTTTCAGAATCCTTTGATATTCCTTGAGAATTCAATCGATTTCTTTACAAAGTACAAATCGATTATACTTTGCTGAGAATTCAGGTGAATTCTAAAATTGCATATGAGGGATAATATGAGAAGTTGCGATTTTTGAATCCTAATTTTACCAAACGACGTCGTCCCATCTAATTTTTTATTTATTTTTTTATGCTTGAAACTTTCAAAACGAAGTCGTTTTGAAACATCAAATAAAAAATTGCGTAAATTAAACCGTAATGATGTGGCGTCCACGTAGTTTTCGTTTAACAGGTTTTCGCCGGTTCTTACTTTTTATGAAATAAATTTGAAAAATTAAATAAATAAAGTATAAGTATGGACAGTATTAGACATCAGGTATGAACTCTATATTTTAGAGAAGATGAGGCATGAATAAACCGACTTTCTGAAATCTCCTTCGCCGATTTTCACAAGAAAAGGAAGGCCTAATCTTCTTTTTGTCTTGGAGACTACTAAGCCTAAAAGAGCCTAAATTATTGTTATTATATTTATTAGTTTCCTTGTTTATTCTCCCATTGTTTCTTCTAGAAGATGAAAATAAATTTTTAAGAAAAACGTTTTGAGGAAATTAGGTAAAAAAAACACATAGAAATGATATAAGAAACAATAAGAAATGTAGCTTTCATTGACTCGTATCCTAAGTAATTCCTAAATGGTGGTCACATTACCAACGTGGGGTCCATTCTGTGGAAGATCCACTAAAACTTTAATGTGAAAGCATCTTGTTAGGTCTCATTCGCTAGTTTTATACTTTACATTTTTTGGTACATTGATCTCTCAAATAATATACAACTTATGATAACTATTTTACTTGTGTATAACTTCAAAAGCACCACTCTTTCTAAGCATATTTCTCCCTTTCTACCCAAAACTTTCATCGCTCTAACAGATCTTTTGGTCCGAGCAGCGTGGGAACAAAAAGTAGATTCGAACAATATTTTATGTTAAGTAATTATTAGAATTTGTGACAAAAAGTAATTAAAAATACAAATATTAATTTTTTACTTGACTAAAATTACTTTAAAAAAATTTTAATCTTTTCCCGAGTTTCAAGAGATGAATTGCTTCAAAAAAGTATATGTTTGTGGTTTTTTGTAATGGTATTGCTCTATTTTGTTGTCTTTACTTAATAAAACTTCTGAAGGCAGTGGGAAGTATTGGTGTTGGCGAGAAAGAAATTCAAAGCTTAATCATGTGTGATGGTTTATTTTGTTAAGAGATTGTTGGCTTAATCACTTGTGGTGGTGTATTTTGCTCATCTTTTGTTGTCTATGATATGTCAAAACGTTTGTTATTATAATAGATGCGATGATCAGAAGCAGTGATGTTAAAAGTTTCCTTCATATCCTTGTAAATGTCATGCGGCCTGCTATCAATCGTCTTCACATCTTCCGCAACATATGTTGTCATATTCCCAGCAGAGACTTCAAATTTTTCATTATGATAGCAATTAAAGAGCACGATATCACTGAAATCAAAAGAAAAACCATAAAATCTTAGTCAAAGCATTTCATCGAACACTTTATATACATAACTTTAAGAACATATTTCATAAAATATAACTGGAATTTTGGTCATAAAACATCAACCAAACAACTCGAACACACCAAGATACATGAATTCGAGTCATATTTTTCATGTCTTTATCAAAATCCTCGAAATTTCACAAAAGAAGATATGAAATAATTACCTCATCTGACCGACAAAATTTCTCCTTAAGTTGTACAAAACCTTTCAAAATCCTTCGATATTTCTTGAGAAGCCAATTAATTTCTTTGCAAAGTACAAATCGATTCTACTTTGCTGAGAATTCAATTGAGTGACAACAACTCACAAATCTCTCCAAAAATATTTATTAAATCATATCCATTCAATTTTCTCAATAATTAATGATTAGCTATTTTATATTGAAAAAATGGTTGGTTTTTCAATTATACCATGATTTATACTCTTAATTTAGAGAATCTTACTAACCAAAAACAAAACATTAATATGCTATATTATTATTTTAACGAATATGTATACCGTTTATTTAGTTACATGTATCCAATTCTAAAAAATAATTATACAAAGTTAAACATTTAGTTTCTAATATTTTACAAATTCACTTTCTCAAATATTTTCTATAAATAAACAAGATGTGTATATTTTAAAAACAACTTTAATCATATTACTTTTTAGAACATCTCTGCATACCTGTTTCTTCTTCCGTATTTTCTTTTTTTTCCCCGAGAGTTGAAAATCGGCCGAATTTGGTAGGTGAGGAGCAAGCCCTACCGCCACCCTTCTGAGCAAAACGCACGTGCTCCGCGCTCCAGACCCATTGGCGAGAGTCCAATGTGGCAGTTCCTCCAAATAGATCTTCATCCACAACTTCATCGCCAGCAACTTCGAAATCAAGTCCATGCAAAGCAGTGTGTAGAAGCATCAAGGTGCCACGGTTGTAACAGATCTGGCGGCGCGACTTGATGCAAGAAAGACAGTGAGTTTCGTAGAGGCATATCTAGTTCCAGCGAGATGCTAAGTTATTGGTTAAAGAACGGTGGTCGATTCCAGCTTAGATTATGTTCGAGGGAGAGCTTCTTCTTTCTCTAGCGGAAACCAAGATATCTACGGCGAAAACGCTTCACACTCTTCTTCTTCCTCCTCGTCTCGTTCTATCTGCGACTTGGATGGTCCTATGCTACGGCGTAGGTCGTCTCTGGTCCATCTTGCCGGCCGTCGGAGTGGAAGACCAACGATATCTGTATATCTGGTTAAGGTGGTAGCGGATCTAAGAATTCCTAGATTCCGACGACTAATCTAACCATGGTTAAGTTTAAATGCGTTTAGAGTTAATATCTAAAGTTACGCCAAACCCTAGAGTTGGGTTAGGTTAATTGGGTTTTAGGCTTTTTATGTTGTTTGGGTTTTTCTGAAAATGAATATAGCCTAAATTATTAGAATTTTGTAAAGGTTCTAATTATGGATATAAATTATAAACACTTTTCAATAGATATCCTTTAACATAAAAATAAATAAAAACTTTGACCCTATTGAAACAAAATATATCTATACTATTATTTAAGTACATTTTTGGAGGTAGTCAATATTAAGAGAATATTTACAAAGTTTGCCATTAGGTTAAAACTTAAACAAGAAAAACAAAAAAAAAAAACACGGAAGGTTAATTTCGACGAAAATTTATGATTTGGCTAGGTGGTCTTGAATTCGATTCCTCAAAATAACTTCTTTTAAATAATAAATTGACAGATCCATCTAATAAACATGCGGACCTTAATGTTTATTGGGTTTGACCCGTTTTTAAAAAAATTAAGTTTCTTGTCTTGGGTTCGAATCTCTATTATAACAATTGGTGTTTTGTAAGATTTCGTACACAGTTATAGATATTTTAATATTTGTTAACTTTGTTTAGATATTATTGTTAAATTTGTTTAGATACTACAATTTAATGATTTAATTTGCAAAATAAATATTAATAGAATAATTTTAAAATATATTGTTTCCTAACTATAAAATTTATAAACCCTAATCAACAATATAACATTTTACTATATATACTCTGCATCGAAGTTTAACACGTTAAAACCATTTTTTATTTTATCTACATTTTTTGTAAGTGTTCTTTCTTCTGTAATCTTTGTATATATTTTTAGCTTTGTTAATCAATAAATTCGTTCATAACTTAAATTTTTGTTAATTAATGTTCTTTGATCTAAAATTTTATAGATAATCGAAACACCATGGAAAAAATGGAAGAAGCATCATACACGAAGAACCCGAGATATAATTGATGAGTTTCGTTTTAATTAGTTTTATATGGTTTTGTTCATTTATTTGCTAAGATTAATATAACATGTGGAAAATGAAAGCAGCTTTTAAAGACAAAGGAAAATGCATCATCATGCCTTTTCAAATTCAAGATGAATCTCATGTAAAGGAAAAGTATGGTTTTGTTTCATTTATTTGCTACTAACATTGACCAAACATGTAAAAAATGGAAGCAAAAAGAACAAAGAAAAGGCATTATAAATTCAACAAGTATTTGAGGTTAAGGTTTTTCAAATTATAAATTTGTGATATATAAAAAATATTAATAATGCGTTTTTGATCAAACATAAAACAAAGATTAATCACTACATGATGTCACGGTACGAGGATATTTTCACATTATTATGAGGTAAAAATATATTATTGTTTCGGTTTATTGTTACACATTATTATTTCATTTAATTCATATATAATTTAATTCGATTATTTTATGGGACAAATGAAGTTGAAAAGAAAACATGTTGTCACAACCAATGAACTTGAACTTCTCTCAAAAGTGGAGATGGATGTTAAGCATTCACGAAAGGAACAAGATTCCTATTACAAAGGCTGTATTTACCAGATGAAACAGTACTTGGATGTAAAAGAAAAAACTAGAGAACTTGAGATTAAAATCGCCAAAAGAGAAGGGAATATATTTTTACTTTATCATTTAGTCGGTTTCCGTGATTTTGATATCACGAGAGACTTGAATCACCAAAAAAAAAAAAAAAATTGCTGAAAATTTGCTTCGAAATATTGTCATTCCTACTGTTGACTATAATAAGATGAGAGTTCCTAAAAACATATGAAGATCACCATTTTCTTGTTTTAAATTTTAGATTTTGATATTTAATAATTCGATGTTTTTATTATGTTTCTTTCTTTGTTTGGTTTTATAATAATTGTATTTCAGATCTATTTTTATTTTATCAAAAAATAATGGTGATTTTTCTTTATCATTATTGTAGATTTAATTTATTTAGTCGAATATAATGGTACTTAATTAAAATCATAATTTTAACAAATTTATACTATTTGTTATATTGTATATATAATATGTTTAGAATATACACATTATTTATATTAGTTATTATTGTTGCAAGTTAGTACCTTAATTATATTATTTAATCCCAAAAAAAAAAAAATTATATTATTTAATTAATATTTTCATCGCGTATCAATGATAAATATTTAGTTTTATATTTAATGTTCAATATAGTTAATATTGTTTCTTCTCTTTAGGAATTGGTTAGATTAGATATTTATATTTATGTATCTTCCATATATTGTAAATCGAAATATATCAATTATCAAATATGGAATATCATAGATTTTATTGTTAACACATTATTGTTAAGAAATAAATGTTGGTTTTATAAAATAGGACAATTTACAAAATACATAGCTTAACTTATTTATTAATAATATTATTATCATTTTAAACGATTAAATTTTTTTTACGCCAAAACTCATCAATAAATCAAAATGACACATAACATTTTTCAAAATATATTAATGTTTTGTTTGACTGATGCATATGAAACGACGTATATATATATTTAAAAATATTAAAAACTGATTTTTAATCCTTATATATAGCATATCGTGTTATTATCATTGTAAAAAAACTAGAATTGAAACAACACCAAAACTATTTTTTTAAATAAATTTCAAGTTGCTTTTTCTATAATGGATTCAAGGATGAAGTTTGAACAATATGCCGACATAGAAGAAGAACCTTCAAAGATTGTCCATAGGTCAACACGGAGGAAGTACAAAAACATCATAAGATGATGAAAATTCCGTTAGAAGTGATGGAGAATCGACATGAAGTCTAAGTTAGAAAAGCCAAAATAGACTTCGCGATATCTATTTTGCAAAAGGTCTAAAATAATCCTAACTTCAATCTCAAAACATAATTGAGCAATCTCCAAAAGTAGAAGACTGAAGTTGGTTTTTTAAATTAGATTTTAATGTAAGTTTCTATGAATAAAATATGTTTATTTTAAAAAACGTTTAAATATTATTATACAAGGTTAAAAATATGTGTTTCAACCTCAGCATACAATTTATTTTATAGGGTATTAGTTTGTAAAAATTATCCATACCGGATCAAAATAATACACAAAATATTATATTTTGTGTATAATCACAAATTGTATGGAAATATAACATAATGTTATTTAATAGAAAAGATCTACTCTATTATTGTTACAAAAAGTTGTTAATTTTCGGTTTTATATAGTTATTATGGTTGCATAAATTAAGAAATGGTTAGATTTTATTATTATATTGAATTCTATATTGGTAAAATATTCGATTTTATATTTGGTCGAACTAAAAAAATATAATCGACTCGTTCTTGAAAAGGTAGTATATATACTTTCCGGTTTGTCAAGGAAATTGGCAATTAAAAAGGTGATAAATTTAATTTCATATTGTTATTGTTTAAATTCTATATTAAAGGAATAAATAGATTAGTTTTCTATATTTGATATTATCAGTAACTAGTTTTGTTTATAAAGTATATAACCGATTCGAAACCGAAAGATAGTACATATATTGTAATTGTTATGAAAATTGTTATAAATTGTTCTTCGATATTTGATAGATTTTTGGGATAATATATTTATTATCATGAGATATCATTTTAGAATCGTTCAAGTTTGTTATTTGGTTATTATACTTTTACTTTAATATTATTGTTGAATTTCATTAGGAATCTTCCCATTTAATATTGTAACCTAATTAATGTTCAATTAATGTTTAATTATATACAAAATATTATATTTGTTATCTAATCACGAATTGTATGGAAATATAACAGATTTTGATAAGTGTTATATAAAATATTTAAATATTTAATTATTCGAATATGCTTAAACTAATTTATTGCAATGGTAACTTATAACCGAGAATCTTAACCATATTTTTTAGATCTTAATCAAAATATATCATTTCCATTTATTATATCCGGTTACATTGGTGTATATATATACATATTGAATGTACTTTTCATTCATTCATAAAAATTAAATCCGCACTTCCAAACACAAAAGGTTGAGAAAAATTATGGACAAGGCGCTTGCTAAAGTGACTAGAAAAATGTTAAAACTTTCAAAATTTTATGGTGTGTTCAAGTTAAACTTATTCATTTGTGGAGACCAAATTGTCTAAAAGGTCCTCCTAACTCTATAGAAATGGTTTTGTCAGATGAAGAGGTAATTCTCGACAATCGTTATTTTATTTTAGATTTATTTCAGTTTTTGTGTATACACGTCATAACGTTTTAAAGTGTTTATATATAGGGTCAAAGATTCAAACTACTGTTAAACGTGAATTTGTAGCGCGTTTTGAGTCTAAGCTCCGATTTAGATCATGGATATCTATTGAGAATTTTAAATTTTGGGAAAATTCTGGTCAATATAGAACTACCGATCATCAATTTCGGTTGAATTTTATTATGTCTACTATTGTTCAAGATGCAAATACTAGCATCACAAATGACAATTTCTTTTTCAATTTTGAAAAATATGATCCAATACATGCAGGAAAGTCTAAATGATTTATTCCTTATTGGTTAGTAATATCCATTGAGTATTTATTTAATATATGATTCGTACTTAATTTATTATTATTTGATCAACATATATTATAGGTCAAGTGGTTAATATGGGGAGGCTTGAGACTATTAATGTTGTCAATGATAAAACAAAAGCAAAATTAATTTTGAGATGCGTAATCAAAAGTTAGTTTCTGCAGATTTATTTCCTTATTATTAATTTAGTTTATTTTAAAAATTCAAAATGTATATTATTAACTATTAATTAGTTTATGCGGTGATGAACGTATATCATGTACCTTGTGGGAAGGTTATGCAGACGGATTATTTTTAGCATCTCAAGAGAATGAAGGACAAATGCTACCTATTATATTGTGATTTGCAAAAATCAAGAATTGGAGAGGTACTTTATTTAAATCATTTTTAGGTTACTATTCATTGTAGTAAATGTGTACAAATATTATTTGAACTAATGTAAACTTGCTCTAGATTTCTATTCCATAAGCAATGCTTTTGATGCATCGAAACTCATTATAAATCCAAAATACCCAGTGGTTTTGGATTTAATCATGAGTAAATAATAATCGTTATTGAATAATTAATTGTATAGATATTATTGATCTACTATTAAATATCAAATCATATTCATCTATGTATGAAAAAAGTTGTCAGATGATGGTGTAAATCTAACACTATTGGAAAGCAAACCGAAATATGAAAAAATCGAGTTTTAAAGAGGAAGATCAAGAGAGAAAAATAATTATGGAGCTTAAACAGACTAATGAGGTTCTAATTTTGTATTTTGTTATCGCTATACCAATATTAAAATAGAATTTAATTGTGTTAGTTTTTTAGATATGCAAGGTAAAGATGACGTGCACAATTCTTAAGATTAATACCGATTGGGTTTGGTATTATATTGCATGCACTCCATGTAACAAAAAGGTCGAAGATGATATGGTTCATTTTTGTTGATACAAACAAAATAAAAAAAGGAATGGAAATGTAAAGAGTGTGATAATTGGGTCACGGATGTTGGTGCAAGGTAAACCTTTCTTATTGGGCTGTGTATCTTACAATGTTATTACATAATTTATAATACTAAATTTTTGTAATAGTGTTTCGTTCTTATGTTATTTTTGATTGTACACCTGTTTTTATCAAACATAGGTACAAGTTTCATGTCTTTGTAATAGATCAAACACGTGAACTTAAATGTTTATTGTTTGGTTCTGTTGCTGCTGAGATTATTGGTCATTCGGCTACTTTTCTTTTGAGGGGAAGTTTTGATGAGGTAAACTTTTTAAATTTCATATTAGGGTATTTAAATTAATATAAAATATTATATTATTAAAATTCATATTAATTATTATAGATAGAAAATCATGATGATTTGTCGGAATCAATAAAGAATTTAGTGGGGAAGACTTTTTATTTTGTTGTAAATATTGAGTCAGGCAATGACTACCGTTCTTACGATACTTTTAAAGTATCACGTCTTCTGTCAACAAATCAATTAATCAAATATGAAATTTCTCAGCTTCAGAAAGTCATGTTTTGTTACCTTATGATGACCAGGTTTGTAATTAGTTTTATCTCAAGGTTTATACTATTATACGTTTGAATATACTATACTAATATTAATTAATGGGTCTTTAAATTTCACCACTTTTAATAGGTAAGCTTGATGATAATGAACAATCAAAAATCATAAGAAGGATCTATATCGAGCTCGCAAATCCCAAGTTCGAAAAGAAACCTTGAAAATTTAGTTGATCAAGGAGATGAATCATCATCTAGAAAGAAACAACGTTCAAAAGGGATAGTTCTTTTAGACGTGAAGATGGAGAATCTAGAGGATGAGACATAAAAAGTTTGTTGTGTGGAGAAGAATGATGTTGCTTAGCCGAAATTAAGTTGATTTAACTTGATTCTAAATGATAAAACATTTGTTAATTTGGTCTTTGTTTATAGTTCATGTTTTTGACTATCAATTACTATTATACAGAAATTTCAATTGATTTTTATATATTTTATTTTTTATATCATGTTTTTTACATCGTAGATTATGTTAGTAAAGATTAATGGTACATAGAATAACTAAATTAATGATTGTAAAACTAAAAATTATTCATATTAAATTCTCCAAATTAATAATAAATATAATAACTAAATTAATGATAATAAATTTTACATTTGGCATATTACGTAAAATAACAATTATATATTAACTATAATAATTTCAAGTTTGGTTTAAAATGATTATATTTTTGCACCTATTCAAAAATATATTAATTATGTTGAATATCAACCAAAAATTTGATAATCATATAACATATATGTTTTAATTTTAATTTAAAAGCAATACTTTTTATAGTAAGTAATTATTTCAAATATAATTTTAAAATTTTTTATATTAAAACAGTAACAAGAATGGAAATATCCAAACAACATCTTAACAACTTATTATAGTTTTTCTACAGACTATCAACAATATATTATTTATTAGATATGTTTACGTTTTTATTAGTAAAGATCTTAAATTATACACGAAAACTTGGTTTCATTTTCTTTCAAAACAATGTGTTTCCCATCACAAAAACTACATAGTGTTTTTTTGCATTAGTGATTTCGTCTACTTCTAATTTTGTATGATCTAAGTACTCTAATAATTTTAATTTTTGTGTGTTATAATTTTCAGGTTTCAGAGATGCGCATGATTAAGCAATTAATTCGAAATGGTGGAAATACCCAAAATAACAACCAAGAAAATGTTGAAGATTCATCTTCTAATGCTGCTCGACAATTTGGGAACTCGTCAAAACCATTTGGCTTTAATAAATCCTTGGTTCATACTAAAAATTCTCAAATAGGATTCGTTCTTTGGGACATTACCAATGTTCAACGTCCATCGAGGAATATAGGTGACAATAGAAAACATAAAGCTACACCATCTTCAGGTAACTATAAAAAGACGACCTAATGTTTCTTTAATGTTTTTGCTGATTTTATTTTTTTGTTATTTACAAGCTAATATTGTGTACTTTTTACTTTGTTCTAAAGGTCAAACACAAAGTATATATAAGCAGAACAACCAAGAATTTATTCACCCAAGTGGACCATCTATACAATCAAGTTATAATTTAGTTTCTAATACTCAAGGTAATTCTCTAAACATATATACATAGTACTAATTTATTATAAAGCTAACTTATTAATATTTAAATATCACAGTTTAATTATGATGTGTTGTTAGGAGAACAAAATCCTATAGGCGATTTTTGGAAGGAATGTAGTTATGATGAAGATACATGGTCATATGATTCGTTTGACGAAAGCGAGCCGTTTAAAAACGAGACGGAAATTGTCCAACAAAATATTATAAGTCCGATAGGAGTCAATATTTCTAAATCATCGAGGACTATTGGAAGAATAACATATAAAGGTTATTATAAAATATTACATTAAAATAATGATTTTGACCTCTGATCTTATAATTTATTACAATTTTTTTGTTCCATAGGATATTTAGATCATGGAGATCCAAATTTCGAATGCTCTTATTGTGGAGCAATAATGTGGTATGATGAGCGGGTGAAAAAAAGACGAAATGCAAAGAAGCCTAATTTTACTATGTGTTGCTTGCAAGGAACTGTTAAGTTACCTTATTTACAAGATGCTTCTAAAGTTCTACAAGAGTTATTAACTAACGATGACAGTTTGAGTAGACACTTTCGTGAGAATATACGTGGACCACAAATGTTTCATTTGCATGGAGCAAACTATCATCGAATTGGTAGCATAATGCCCGAAGATGACGATTATCCAAAATTTTCACAATTATATATTGTTGATACAATAAATAAAGTGATTAATCGTGCAACAATTCTCAGGTAATATAGTATATAATTAGGTATTAATTTATCTGCAATTTAAAAATACGTATTCAAATGAATATTTGATTGTATTTATGTTTTACAGTAAAAAAACAAAGCACACTCCAAAGAACAGTGAACTACGTCTTGAGATAATTGAAGCTATCTTAAAAAAATGTTAGATGAGGTTAACCCATATGCGAAGATATTTCGATATGCTAGAGATAGATTATTATCAAGAACCAGTCATGATTATGAGAGGTTTCATATGAGGATTGTATGTGACATAAAGGAAAAAGATGCTAGGACTTATTGTAAACCTACTATTGATGAAATTGCAGCTTTGATTCCAGGTGATTTTATTCCAGATATGCCTAAACGTGATATTATTTAAGAAGAAAAATCAGGATCTTTGAAAAGAATAAACGAAACTCATGTCTCCTATCTCGCTCTACAGTATCCTTTACGTTTCCCTTGTGGAGAAGATGGATTTCAACTTGGTATAGAAAAATGATATACTCAAGCAGGTTCTAGCAGAAAAATAAAGACAATTAGTCTAAGACAATTTTTTGCTTTCAGAGTTCAAGAGAGACGTTTTGAATATCATAACTTATAAGATCAAAATGATTGTTTCAACAGTTTTTGGTAGATGCTTACACGACTACTGAGGCAAGAAGATTGTCATATATTAGATTAAACCAGTCGATTTTAAGAACTTAAAATTATGAATCACTAAAAGAGAATTTTGAAGTTGGTGGAGTTGATATGAGTGAACAAGGAACAAGAATCCTAATACTATTAAGTTTTGTTGGTGGTCCTAGATATATGCAGCAAAGGTATTATGATGACATGGTACATGTAAGTATTTCAGATTTCCGGACTTATTTATCACCTTTACATGTAATCCAAAGTGGCCAAAAAAATCTAGGTATGTTGAAAGAAATAAATTATACAGTGACGATAGGCCAGATATCATATGTCGGATTTTCAAAATGAAACTAGACTCACTAATTAGAGATCTAACGGAAAAGGAACACTTTGGAAAGACGACATCATGTTAGATGTTATTAGATATACGATTGTTATAGATATATACGATTTCAACTATTATTTTCGTTTTAACCTATATTTCATCTTATTTCAGCAATGTACACTGTTGAGTTTCAGAAAAGAGGTCTTCCACATGCTCATATCCTATTATTTATGCATCCAAGCAGTAAATTTCCAACAGAAGATGATATCGACAAGATTATATGTGCAGAAATTCCTAATAGAGATTTAGAACATGAACTATACGATGTTGTGAAAGATTAGGTCATGTGGTGCAGCTAATCCAACACAATCATGTATGGAAGATGGGAAGTATTCTAAATTATTTCCGAAGAAAGATAATGATGTTGCAACGGTTGATAAAGCCGGATATCCTATTTATAGACGTCGAGATACATGTGATTTTATCGAGAAGAATGAGATTAAGCTAGACAATAGATATGTGGTTCCATACAATAAGGAATTGTAACTTCGTTACAGAGCTCATATTAATGTTGAATGGTGCAACTAATCTGGTTTGTTAAAGTACTTATTCAAGTACATTAACAAATGATCAAACAAAGTAATTGTTGTTGTAGAACAAGGGGATAATTCGGCTGGGACACGAAAAAGATGTTCAGATGGTAATATTAAAGATTAGCCTAGGAATAAAATCAAAGAATATTTTGATTGCAGGTATGTGGTTATTTATTATAAAGATGTTTTTTATATAATTAAGTTTTTATATCGTTTAATGGTTTGATAATTTTACTATCAGATATGTCTATGCTACAAAAGCTACATGGAGATTGTTCAAATTTCCTATTCATTTTTGAACCATACCAGTTGAAAATTTGTTTTTTCATCTACCAGGGAAGAAACTATTTTTTTTCAAAGATGATGATGAAGTTGAGACGATTCTAAATAGAAAATCTTTAGAAACATCTATGTTTATGGCATGGTTTGAATTTAACAAGGCAAATGCGCTAGCTAGAACTCTTACATATGTTGAAGTACCAAAGAGATTTACATGGGATAGAAAAAACAAAGTGTTCGAAGAAAGGAAAATATAATTTGCAATAGGTAGGATAAACTATGTTCCGCGTAATTTAGAAGAAGCTTATTATATGAGAATACTCTTGAACATAGTGAAAGGTTCAAGAAACTTTGCAAAGTTGAGAACTTATAATGATATAGTTTATCCTACCTATAAACAAGCATGTTGTGCCTGTAGTATCCTTGATAACAATGAAGCTTATTTTGATAATATTATATCAACGAGTTTTTGGTGTTATGGTGATATGCTAAGAAATTTGTTTGCTATGATGCTTTTGTCTGCCTCTTTATTACATCATGAGGTTGTGTGAAAAAGAACGTGAGAATATTTAACTGATAATATTGAGCATCAGAAACAAAAGGAATGGAAGAATCCAAGTAAGTTCAATTCGTTTGGTTAGTTTGTTTTTTTAATATGTGTTTTAGTTAAAGTCTAATGTATATTTTCTTTTGTACAAGATCTAAAAACTGGCGGATGAGGAAAAAAGAAACTTTGTTTTGATGGAGATTAATGAATTGTTGTTACGCAATGAAAGCGGTTTGAAATTTTTTTAAACTATGCTGAAACTAACTGAAACATGTAGAGACGCTTCTAATAGATTCATTGTTGAGGAATCTAGCTATGATCGTGACTACTTGAGAGGAAAGCATTTAGAATGGATTCAATTGATGACTTTTGAACAAAAATTGGTATAGGATCATATCATTGAATATGTTGTTGTTGTATATACTCTCGGTTTACCACAAATCATCACATGCATACAAAAAAAAAGGATTAACTATCAAATATGTAGTTTACAATTCCAGATCTAGCTTTAAAATAACTAAAGTTTTTGGATCGTACCTTATTTTGGTTCGTTTTTGTGTTTATGTTATAAAATTTTATAGATCGGCCTCGGATCCAACCGGAAATATCAGAAGCAAAAGAAATATAAGTTAAAATTAATTTATGTAAGTATTATTCCAAATCGTTTTTTTAAAAAAAACAAGAAATGATGAGATATTACCTTCTTTACTCTATTCTTTTAGACTTCTGAGAATCTAGCAGAGATTAGCGTCAATTGATTGTTCTAAACATGTAAAATCGAAGGAAGATCGGTGTTTTTAGATGATCAAAGAAGAAGAAAGAGAATAAAGAGTTTTTTTTTTCTATATGAAATTTTTTGTCGGTTTACAATATTTACAAAATATCTTTTAGGATTAATCTATTATGTAATGTGCTGATTTGGGCTTAGTTTACATATTTTCTTATAATTATTTTAGATGAGTTTTAGTTTGGCCTTTTATTTTAATTTGGTTTAAATTAGCCCATTGTTTTGTTTTATTTTTTTATTTATTGTAATTTGGTTCAAATTATTTATTTAATATATATATATATA
>OVBE01008181.1:0-17501 GCA_900406425.1 Iberis pinnata
CCTAAAGACGAGTATTGGGCGTGTGCAAAGTTACAACGTTCGAGCATAAGTCTCACCTCAAAAGCCGAGTTCTGAAGGGACGATCTGCAGGTCGCCTCCTTCAGGCTTTTGATCGGGTGGCTGTTCAGTTCGCACAAGAACTAGAGAAACATTCACTTATAACTTAGCCATATTCTAAAAANGACAAGAATGCTTACTAAACTACGAACTTACAAACAGAATGTTGCACAAAAGAATACGCCGAGCCATAACTCTATTTCCATTATCAAAAGGTACCAACATTACAAATGTTTGAAAGAAAATAACAACGATCTAGCAGATGAACAAATCTGGAAACATATATCCTTCTGAAAATAACAAGCAAAGCCACCGACATATAAGGCAGATCCAAACCCTAAGAAAAAATGACAACTACTCCAAAGGAACACAAGAGGTACAAGACAGGATGACCCTAATCCTAAGAAAACTGTGAAAGCTGCTCCAAAGGAACAACTACACTCTCGGCATCGCTGGAGTAGTAGGGTGGACCTCAGCAGAAACGTTCGAACCTCCTAGAGCATATCGAATTAGGTTCGAACCATGCTCGTTGAATGAAGGTTGGAAGACGAAGTCTTCAGGTGTCACGTCAGTTATGTCCAATTCTTCGTACTGCACCTGGTACTTCGCAACATCTGCCTCGAGCGTTGCCATCAGCTCGGGAGGCACAGTGCCGCCTTCTGCCACTATGATCCGCATACAGTGCAGAGTTCCCTTAGCTTGGGAACACGCCTGAATAATGGGATCAGCCTTGTCTCGGTCCTCCACGTGACGCCGAAGCTTTTTGATCTTTGTTGCACACTCAACCTGAGTCTCTCGCCGCGTTAGTGCAACTTGTGAAACTCGGGAGAGTCGAAGCCTTTTCATCTCGCTCTCATGCAATTTCTCGAGGGCATCATAAGCCTCTCGTAACTCAAAAAAGTTGGCACCCGTTTGCTCTAGGATGACTTGCTGATTGACAAGCTCTGTCACGGTCACCTCGTAGGTGTTTTGAAGCTCAACCCTCAGAGCGACAAGGTTGTTAGTAGCAGATGTCACAGTTTCACTTAGCATCCTTTTCTTAGCAGCTACCTGGGTTGTCAGCTATTTAATCACCTCCTCTTGCTTGTTTAATTTCAGTCGATCTTTGGCGAGGCGCTTCTTGCACTTATCCACTAGCTTTGACAACTTGACCAGCTCGTCCTCATTACTGGACAGCGATCAAAGTTTTTTTCATAAAAGGCGACGAGCTCGTTGGTCGTCACCAAAGTCTACACATCAAATACATAGGCGAGTTAGAACTTATCCAATTGAAGCAAGAGAGAGGAACAGAAGAAAGAACCTACCTGGCAAGCTTGCTGAGATAATGTTTCATAAACCTCAGGTGCCATAAGCCGATCTACTGCTGGAATGATTAGACCATTGGCCCGAGGTGATTCACCAAACCCCCGCACGCTTGCTTATCTTGCGCAAACGGCACGCCCCTATGTGTAACGAGAAAGCCCAGCTTCCTCGTGAGTTGTCCTGCCTTTTAGTTTGGGATCTCCCTCCCTCAACATCCTGAGGATTCGCAGCCTTGTCCTCCTCTTCTTTCTCCTCTTCCTCATCTTCATCATCACCACCTGCCCCATGGAGATGAGGAAGCTCCTCAGCAAACGTTTCTAAACTAGCATCTAGGGGCTCTATATCCCTAGTCATCTCTCCCAGCATTTGAGAGGTCGTTGGAGTTCCACTAACAGAAGAAGGCGGTGGAACAGATGTGTCGGTAGCACAAACTTCCTCAGCAGGAACTTCCTGTGCTGCTCAGGAGCATTTTCTTGTTGTTGATGTTCCCCAGTAAGAACACCCTCATTTACTGTTTGTCCCTCCGTAGGGACCTCTTCTTCTCTCAAGCTTTGCTCCTCAGTCGGAATAACAGCTGAATTCGGCACTTCAGCCTCGTCGATTACTACCACTTCACAAGACTCGCGATCCCAATTGGATCGGCGCCTTTTTCTGGTCACCAGAGGCTGGCAGTGATCCTCACTGTCCGTAGAACCAGACGTTTGCTCGAGTTTCCTTTTCGAGCTGGAAGCTGATTTGCTTAACTCTGAAGCATAGTCAGCTATAGGTTTTGGGCGACCCATCCTTTTGATTTTCTTGACAGGACAGATGTTGAGATCCCAACTGACTGCAAAAAGACAAGTCACAATTAGATGAACACTCATGCAATTACATAATAGATTCCCTCGTAACCTTACCAGAGTTGATGAACGGGATTCTTTCTTGAATACGTCCAAGATCAAACTGATTAATGTGATAGGTTCCTGCCTCCCGAAACTTCTCAACGTCCTCAAGAAAGCTCGGCGGAAAGGGACCAGTGTTGAAATGCAGCTCTGCAAATAACAACAAAAGCCGAGTTAGATTCATCAAAATTTTACAGGTATCCGCTCAGCAGTCCTAGGTGGTATCTACCAAAGGTGTCTACCCACTTCCTAATTAGGATTCTTCCTACGTCGCCGACAGACTCTGGGACAACCTTCAAGAAGAAATATTTTGTCTTCCAACCATGGATCTTGTCTCCTGGACCTACAGTTATCAACTTGTACTGGGGTTTAAAGTTGATGTAGACAAAGCCTGTGTTCAAATTCGTCTTCTTCTGCACTATCAGGTTGATTGACGACATGTTCTCCAAGTACCTAACGCCGAGTTCCACGTTGAACTCATGAGCATGAGCCATCAGGGCTATCATCTATCTAATCGAAAGAGCATACTCATGAGTCGACATCTTCGTATACTCAAGCTACCAATAACGATGTACAATTTCGTCTTTCTTTATCCTCTATTTCCTTTATCTTATCTTTTGGATGCTTGTATGGCCTTTTCCATATTCAGTTATGATGAAGGGTTTTACACGATCAATTCAACAGATTTGTACAGATTTGTAAAAAATAAAACCAAATGAACAAAAACAGAATTCACGTTCTTGAAACACAAATTCTGATTCTCACCTGCGAAGAATCCGAACAAAGAATGGATTCTAAGCTTCAATGAGTCTACAATTACAGAGAGAAATGCACAAGAGAAGAGATTACAACAAAGTTCTGAATGAATCCCCAAAAACAAGTCTCAACCCTCTGTTTTTTTACTATGCGTAACAAACTTCTTCTCTCTGAATCTCTGCTTAACACGTGTCCAAGTTTTCCCTCTCATAACGTCGCTAGTTTAAATTGATCCTAGCCGTTGATTTAATTTGATCGTAGCCATCCAAGTAACTCTTTAATAAACTCTGTAACAAATTTCCCCTGTTCAAAGAACCTTGTCCACAAGGTTCAAGTGTGGAAAACGGCGTTGCATTTCAAATAACAGCTCCCACGTTGCTTCGGATTCAGCTTGGTGAGTCCACTTATCCAGCACCATTGTCGCAGCTCGACCTTGCCTATTAACCATCTTCCTTTGACGGATATACTCCGGCTCTTGCAACATAACATCTTGAGCCACAGTTGGTAAGTGAGAAGAAGAAAGAACATTGCCAATTGCCTTCTTCAACTGTGAAACATGGAAGACATGATGAATTTGAGAAGAAGCTGGCAGTTCCACCTTATAAGCCACCTTACCACAACGATCTAAAACCTTGTAGGGACCATAATACTTTGGTGCCAGTTTTTGATTTTGCCTCAAAACCACTGAATTTTGCCTATAAGGCTGGAGCTTCACATAGACAAGATCTCCATTTTGAAATTCCTTCTCAGAACGATGAAGATCAGCAGCTTGCTTCATCCTATGCTGAGCCCTGAGCAAATAAAATTTCAGAACTAGGATCATGTTTTCCCTTTCCTGGAGGTTTTTAGCCACAACAGCCACCTTAGATTCACCCAGAAGATAAGGCAAATGAATTGGTGGAGTCTGCCCATAAACAGCCTCATAAGGTATCATTTGAATGGCATAGTGGAATGTAGTGTTCTACCAAAACTCAGCCAAGGGAAACCACTTACTCCAAAGGTGAGGACGTTCACAACACATACACCTTAGATAAGTTTCTACACATCTGTTAACTACCTCAGTCTGACCATCAGTTTGAGGATGGTAAGCACTTGAGAAATTGAGAGCTACTCCTTGCAAAGTAAACAATTCTTTCCAGAATTCACTTTGGAAAATGGTATCACGATCACTGATGTTTGACTGAGGTAAACCATGAAGTCTAAAGACAGTATCCAAGAATGCCTATGCCACAGTAGCTGTTGTATAAGGGTGAGAAAGAGCCATAAAATGAGCTGCCTTGGATACTCTCTCTACTACCACAAATATTACTGACTTGCCAAAGGACATAGGTAAGCCATCAATAAAATCCATGGTGATATCTGTCCAATTTGAGTCTGGAATAGGCAAAGGGTGAAGCAAACCAGGGGAAGCAACATAATCATATTTACATTCTTGACACACCTGGCACCCTCTAATATAAGCCTGAATATCAGTGGCCATTCCTTTCCAGTATAATAGGCTTTTAACCGTCTGATGAGTAGCATCTCTGCCACTATGACCACTGCAACCAAAGCTATGTAACCACTCCAAGATCTTATTCCTAAAATCCACAACTGCATGAACCACAATCTTACATTTTCGTCTCAAAATGTTTTGGGACCAAGAATAATGTTTCTTACTGTCTGGTTTATCCTTCAACTGATCAATCATAGCTTTAATGTTCAAATCCACTTCATAACTCTCCTGAATTCTCTTCATCAAGTCACATTCCAAGACTGACAATGCCATGTGGAGAACTTCAGCTCCTTCTACTCTCGAAAGAGCATCTGCAGCAACATTGTCTTGTCCCTTCTTATATTGAATTTCATAATCAAACTCAAGGAGTTTTGGCAACCACTGCTGTTGTATTGGAGTATTGAGTCTCTACTTTAACAAGTACTTCAAACTCCTCTGATCAGTCTTGATTATAAAGTGACCAGTCAACAAGTAATGCCTCCATTTTTGCACAGCAAAAACTACAGCAAGCAATTCCTTTTCATAGATGGAGAGATGGATTTGTTTACCTTTCAAATGTCTACTAATGTAGGCCAATGGATGTCCCTCTTGCATAAGCACAACTCATATGCCTTGGCCACATTCATCAGTTTCTACAACAAATGGTTTATGAAATAAAGGAAGTGCAAGTACAGGAGCTGCACACAAATGTTGTTTCAAAGAGTCAAAAGCTGCTTGAGCTTCTTCATTCCATTCAAAGGCATCTTTTTGTCAATGCTGTTAAAGGTCTTGATGTGTTACCAAAATTCTTAACAAACCTTCGGTAATAACCTGCCAATCCTAAAAATCCCCTCAATTGCTTCAAGTTCTTAGGAATTGGCCAGTCAGCCACTGCTTTGACTTTGTTAGGGTCAGTAGAGATGCCCTTAGCTTCAATGTAATGTCCCAAGTACTACACTCTTAATATGGAAAATGAACATTTACTCTCCTTTGCAAATAGACAGTGTTTCCTCATTAATTCAAACACTACTTTAAGGTGCAGAACATGTAGTGATTCAGAGGCACTGTATATGAGAATGTCATAAATAAATATCAAAACAAATGTTCTCAAAACTTCCCTGAAGACTGTATTCATAAGAATCTGAAATGTGGTTAGGGCATTTGTTAAGCCAAAAGGCATAACAACATATTCATAATGTCCACTATGTGTTTTGAAAGTTGTTTTATGTACATCTTCAGGGACCATTCTAACTTGGTAATATCCAGCCCTTAAATCTATCTTGGAATAGATTCTTGACCCACCCAATTCATCCATCAAATCTTCAATCAATGGAATAGGAAATCTATCTTTGACAGTCATGACATTCAACCCCCTATAATCAACACATAATCTCCAAGAACTATCCTTCTTCTTTACTAAAACCACAGGTGATGCATATGAACTAGAGCTAGCCTGTATTGTACCATTAATCAACAATTCCTGGACCATCTTGTCTATTTCATTCTTTTGTTGTATTGCATATCTATAGGGTCTCTGATTAACCGGATTAGAGCCTTCAAGAAGAGGAATTTTGTGGTTATGGTTAGCTCTAAATGGTGGTAATCCTTTAGGCTCTTCAAACACATCAGCAAAATCAGTCAATAACTTATGAATTTCAACACTTTGAACTATCTCTGATTCAGCACTAGCACTACCAACCTCCAGATTATACAACATAGGTGTGTATAAAGGCTCCATTGATTGTACACATATCATAGATAACTAAGCCTCATTCTCCAAACTCTTGTTAATCTTTAATGCCTTCAATTCACGAATTGAACCAGGTTGAATACCATGTAGTAATATCTTTTGGTTATTGAACTGAAATTTCATTTCTAATCTTTTGAAATCCCAAGTGATGGGACCTAAAGTTTCTAACCATTTTATCCCCAACACCATGTCACAACCCCCCAGTTGAATGACCATCAAATCAGCTTGGAACTGAACATTCTGAAATGACCAAGAGAACTTGTCAATTCTTGCATTTATTCCCCTCTTACTTCCATCAGCTACAGCTACCTTAGCTAATCCAGCCGGTTGCATTTTGCATCCTAACTTTTCTGCAACTTGTTTATCAATGAAGTTGTGTGTGGATCCAGAGTCAATCAGAATAAACAATGTCCTTTTACCACACCTTCCTTTAACTCTCATAATATGATAATCTGAGATACCAGCCAAAAAATTTAAAGATATCTGAGCTTCCTCAGAACTTTTCTCTTCCGTATACTCCTCTTCTTCATCAGTTGGACAATCTCTTTCATCACTACCATCTAGTGTATATAGTTGTGCTTTTTTATGTGTCAAGGCATGCTCAGGAGTATACTTCTCTTCACAGTAAAAACATTGTCCTTTTGACTTCTTCATATTCATTTCTTCTGTAGTTAGAAATTTTCTTGGTTGAAAATTTAGATCTTTTGTCTTAGCAGGGACTAAAGCTTTAGTGTCAACATCTTTCTTGTAGGAAAGAAAACCTCTTCCCAAAATTACCAGATCCCCCTTTGTTGTTGTAAGAATTGTTGGAGAATTCTTTCTTTGGATGAGCTTGTTCATACAATCTACCAAGTAAAAGGCATTGCCTAACAGATTGAGGCTGAAACATACGTATATGCATATGAGTATCTAGCCTCAAACCTGCTAGATAAGCACTTACTAAGTAATGTTCTGGCATTTTGATTCTTGTTCTAATAAGCTCAAATTTGGCATGATATGCCAAGATTCCTTCAGTTTCTTGCAACTTCTTAAGTTCAGCAATCGGATCATCCAAGATTTCTTCAAATCTTTCTATTAATAACATCGAATATACATGCCAATTCCTAGGAATTGTTGTTACATCATCTGATTGCATCATAGCTTGATGCCAAGTAGATGCGTCACCGTCAAAATGTATAGAAGCTATCCCAATCTTATGTTCCTCGGGTGTTTGAGCAATGATGAAAAATTGTTCAACCTTGAACAACCACTCCTTCACTTTGTCTCCATTAAACCGAGGAAAATTGAATTTACCCAGCCGAGTCACACCAGAGTAATGATTTGGTGCGTGTTGACGAGCTCCGCCTCCGTTACCGTTATCCTGTCCCACATAACCATCGCCTCCATTACTGGAATTAGCTTGATTCACCGTGATCAGTCGAATCGCCTCAAACATATCAGAGATGTTACGGTCCACCTTTTCTCCTAATTGAACCAACCCGAGCCTAATTTCTTGAATCGTTGAAGCTTCGGTTGATTCTTGAGTTCTGAGTTCGTTTCGTGAGTTTTGGGATCTTGTTTCCACCATGATTGACTAGTCCGAGGTCCGAATTGTGCTCTGATACCTTTGATGAAGGGTTTTACACGATCAATTCAACAGATTTGTAAAGATTTGTAAAAAACAGAACCAAATGAACAAAAACAGAATTCACGTTCTTGAAACACAAATTCTGATTCTCAAGTGCGAAGAATCCGAACAAAGAATGGATTCTAAGCTTCAATGAGTCTACAATTACAGAGAGAAATGCACAAGAGAAGAGATTACAACAAATTTCTGAATGAATCCCCAAAAACAAGTCCCAACCCTCTGTTTTGTACTATGCGTAACAAACTTCTTCTCTCCCAATCTCTACTTAACACGTGTCCAAGTTTTCCCTCTCATAACGTCGCTGGTTTAAATTGATCCTAGCCGTTGATTTGATTTGATCGTAACCGTCCAAGTAACTCTTAAATAAACTCTGTAACAAGTTATCGATTGTACAATTTAATATATTGCTAATCAATTGATGTCGGTTTCCTCTTTGTTTTGTTACTCTTATCAACATGTTTTTGTTAAATTACTTGTGTTTTGTCTAGTTGACAGTTCATTTATTTGTGTTGTGTTGGTTACGATCCAGCTTACCTTGGTTTTAAATAGATCACTTATCGGAACAGTCTATTTCTAATATATCTAGCCTCAAGGACAGCTCGCAAAAAAACCTAGGACAAATGTTTGTGAAACAAAGATTTTGGAGAGGAATATTCCAGCTGATGTGACACACAAATTCTCTATAACTGGCTCCAATGTAAGATCACATAAACCTTTTACGTGATCTGTTGTCTTTGAACAATCATGAAAGATACTTGAACTTTGCATATTCTTTGTATCATATGATAATTGTACGGCTGTTGCGTATATATTAACATCCAACAATTTTTTTGGTCATTGTAGTTATATATGGTCACTGTAGTTATATATTTTAGTGATCACAAAAATCCAATTTCTTTTATGCATAACTGTGATATCTGTTTGAAATAGAATGTTAATAATATATACTTTTGTTTAGAAGTTAAAGTTACATTTATAATTGTTTCTTTGATTACATATGATGTAAAATCTTATAATCATTCATTGTGTTTTGTTTATTTGATAATTTTGTAATTGTTTCTTTAATAATTTTGTAGTTGTGTATCCAAGCTCGTGCATGGACCAGTTATGTCGGATTTGAGTTTGGAGGCTATAAAAGCTGATTTTTAAGTAGTTAGTAAATCTTCCTTTTACAATCTCTACATAATTGAGGCAAAACAGAGACAAATTTGGACTCATAAATCCGACAGACTTAACAATGAAAGAATAAATTTTCCATTAGAAGGTGAGAATTTAAATCCTATAGGTTAGCTTTAGTTAATCATCTGCATGATTTTGCAGACAGTGGTTTCACTCTAGAAGTAACCAGAGACTGCCATAGTCACCCATGGAAGATCACTGAACCAAGCTGCTTGTTTAATTCAAATTTACATTAAACACCTATAATCTAATAACACATAATGAGTAAACACCATCTTTGTCTTTTTAGTTCATGTCTGAATTAAAATATTTGACTATTCCTACTTATTGTCTAGATGTAAACGGGCATCTATGAGAGAAGAACAAAATATCCTTATGTAGCATACAAAATCATATGAACTTTCGAATTAAAGATTAGGCATTTGTCCAAACAAAGCTACTACTATTAAACTCACCCGATTGTTAGTCATATTAGCTAAAATGTTGGTCCAAGTAGGCGAATTCAAGTAAATAAGGGGCAAAGATGGGTTACATCTTGAATTGGTTAGATAATGAACGGTTATCTAATTTTTTTTTTGGGTCAGAATTGTTATCTAATTAAAAGATGTTAGATATATATAAAAAAAATTATAAACATCAAAAACAACCATAAAAATATATTATTAAATTGATTAGAAAACCTTAATATATTTTCATATTTGAAGAGAATAGAATCCAATTATATATTGAAAAAGAAGCAATTATATATAAAAGAGTTAATGATATTTATAATAAGAGGCAAGTGAGTATGTGAATTAAGATAAACAATTATCTCTATTAACAAAATTAGGGTCATCTAAATACATTGAAAAACTACACTGTATTAGTAAAATAATTATGAAATCAATACATTCACAAGAGCTTCACACATCAGTTCTCCTTTCCATGATGCATAAACATTATTTTCAATTTATTTTAAAAATATATGTGAATATTAAATCTTCCTTGAAACTAGGACGGGTCAACAAATATAATTTTTGTCTCGAGATACGAATGTGATTAAATGGATTCGATACTAACAAAATGATTTCCATTGAACCATAAGTACAACTTGGGGATTGCAATTTGTTAATTCTCATAAGAAACTCAATTATGACGTATACAGTAGTAAGAAAGAGAAGGAGTTGAAGCAAAAAGCTAGAGGAGACAGAGAGAAGAGAAGAGAGGTAAGTTAGGTTTCCAGAGTAACTACGACGGAGACTTTGATGCGACAAAGACAGAATTGGTGAGTTAAGTTAAGAAGAGAAAGAAAGTTGCGTTGTGATGGGGACGAAAACACCACAATATGTAGTGGTTTTGAACTTTCCGATATATTTTCCGGTGAGTATTCTTCTGTCATCTTGAGGAGAGAGATAGAGATAAGTTGAAATGATATTTTACTCTCTTCTTTTGGTCATCGCATAATAATTAATTTAATAACTAAATTTACGAATCTTATATTATATAGTGCCAAAGAGTGTAACAGATGAGATGAGTCCAATAGAGGAGAGAAAAGAAGAAAGAAACTGAATGTTACACAACGTAGAAAAGGGTAATTTTATAGTTTAAGAGAGAGAGAATGAGTGACCAAATCAAGTGGGAAACTTGAAGTTGATCATTGAAGAATGACACGAGGATGAATAGTTTGTGTTCTTTGCAAACACATTTTTTCATTATTGTTACACAATACATATCGTGAGGCCACCACATATCGTGAATGTTTAGATGTGTACACAATACATAATAATTTTGTGTATTGTCTTTTCATATGAGGACACCATATATTGTGAATGTGAACTCAACTGCATAGAGATATACATACATCATAACATCCTATACTCATCAAACAAATAGATTCGCAACAAATAAACAATGTATAGTACTAGGAGTGACTTAGAAACACAAAAATGAACGGAAAAAGTGAGAACAAATGAACCTCAACGGTGGAATTTCCACATATGATATGCCTAGCCTTAACACCAGTGATAGTGGCCATAACTTAAACTTAGAGTATATCTTGAGAGAGAGGGAGTGATAAAGGCGGAAAGTTCGAGGATTTCAGCGAACACTTATGAGAAGTTGGTCTGGTTCGATGTATAAAGAAAAATTTGGTAGGGCAAGCCATTGGATTGTTTTAACAGGAATCGCAGAATTAAGGTGGGATGATTAGATGCGTATAAAAAGAAAAAACAATGTGGTACATAGCTTTTGAAAACGAGAAGAGGTTATGACTTATGAATAAGGTCCCTAACTCAAAAGAAGCCATGTAGTGTATATTTTTGCGTTTGGAGAAGCATACCCCAATGCTTCCAAGTATCCTTTGGCGATGTATGATTACTATCCTGATGGTAATTGATGTATGTAGTCTTTTCTGTTTTTGAGAGGAGAAATCCCGTATAAAGAGGGGCAGTATGTTAGTGTGATTGTAGATGGAACTATCAAGAATAGAAAGCCTCACAAAGTTAGACTTTACTCAACTGCAATCAGCACTTTTAGAGTCATGGAGATATCGGCAATGCTGAAATCATAATAGACTATTTTCTCTACATAATTTACAAAGAATGCGGTTTGGTTTGACTGAAAAATGAATAAGTTGTTACAGGTATTTGTGTGTGAAAAGGCGTGTTTATATATACCAATGATGCAGGTGAGATTGTTAAAGGAGTTTGCTCAAATTTCTTGTGCTAGTATAAATGGTCTTTTTTTATAAGTGTTCTTTTACATTATTCGCTCTTAGAGGTTTGTTTTTTTTCTTTTGTACATGTGACTTGAAACCTGGAAGTGATGTTAAGCTCACCGGTCCTGTAGGAAAAGAAGTTTTGATACCAAAGGATCCAAACGCCAATATTATTATGGTCTCTTCCCTAAACTTCCATTATCTTAACTTGCTTGTAACTAAGACTTTATAGTTTTGATTATTAAATCGATATTAGTCACCAACAAAGTACGCTACTAACAAAATAAGTTTAAAAATAACTCATATTTAGATATAAACCCGCGTGTCTACGCGGGACCCCATCTAGTGAAAAAAAAAACTTTAAATGAGTAATAGGTGTATAAATACGAGGAGAATGTAATGGGAGAGATCATCTATTAAAATATGAGAAATTTTGACACAAAAATAAACCTTTTGTACAATCAGAGCCGGTCATGAGCCCAAGCAGAGCAAGCATGCGCTTGCGGCCCTTTTTCAATTTAAACCTTTTGTACAATTTTGGCCTATTTTTTCATTGTCGATTGCGGTCTTTAGAAAATTTTAAAATCTCAGAACTGGCCATGTGTACAATCTTTCATTCTTTAACAAATTCCACTATTTATTGTTCGAACAATTCGGTAGAAGATAAACATTCCACAACTCTTCACTTATATATATTCAATACCCGAGATCGATATGTTAATAGAAGAGACTCAACAACACACACCCTTTGTCTAGGAAAAATAAAGATTCTCATATACTAAGGCAAAACAGAAAGATTCGAGAGCTCATATAACGGTATTCAGCATTTCGAATAGTTTTACGACAAGCTTAGTTCACAAAAAAGGAAAAGGATATTGGGGATTTTCATATCTTTATCCAGCACCTATCAAAACCTGCACTGACCTGATTTTCAAAAACACCTGAGGGGTCAATTGAGAACTTCAATCAACTAACGACAACCACTATTCAGTGCATCGGACGCAGAGCTGTGGAGTCCCTCCCAGTCACCATATGAAAATCTACCGAGCTTCATCGACAGTAAAGCCATAGTCGCACTGAAAAATACAGTCTAGTACAAATCAAGATTATGAGAAGATTTGTGTGCGAATTAACTTGTACTTAATTGCAATTTCTTCACTGATTTTAATTCTTCAAATGCATCAAAAGAACTAAGAAAATAGAGACACGAAGATTTATACAAGTTCGGGATTGAACCCTACGTCTCGCCTGAAGTTTACTTCGAAATTCACTAACTCAAGCTCAAAACCGAGCTTAATCAATCTTGATACAAACCCTCTTACTCAATCTCTCTTTTTCTTGATGATCTCTCTTATCACACTCTGTTACTCTTCTTTTATAAGTAGAAGAAAGAGATCACAACCCTACCTATCCACCTAAACCGAATAAAAAAATTGGTAGAACTTGGTTTAGCTTTATCTCAGCATTTACCAATTACAACTTAATTTAAACCAAGAAAAAAAAGTTTAACTCTTTACCCAAGAGAGAGTATTTCATATACTTATGGAAATCCACTCGAGTTTAAGAGAATCATCCTTAAATTCTCCACCTTAATCTTAAACTTCGCTTGAAAAAACCTGAGCTAGTTCACTTTGGATTCCAACTTCCAGATACATGAGTAAACTCACTCATCCTCTGTAGATCATTTCTATCTTTAGAGCTTATGTGTAAACCCACACAACTTCTTTTCTTCCACGTAAACCCAAACAACTTCGTATCTTGTCGTGACTAATTTATGCACTCTTCAAACGAAGATAACTTAGTGCATCTCTGAACTTACCTACTGGAAGTACCTTGTAAATATGTCAGCTGGATTACACTCTGTGGCTATCTTCTCAACCTTGATACATCATTCTTCAATTAACTCCCTAATGAAATTAAACTTCACTGCCATATGCTTAGTCCTTGCATGATATATTGAATTCTTAGCTAATGCAATTGCACTTTGTGAATCACATTATATACTTACTGAATCTTGAACAAAACCAAGCTCCTCCATTAGTCCTTTGAGCCAAACTGCTTCTTTTGCTGCCTCAGTCATAACAACATACTCTGCTTCAGTTGTAGATAAGGCTACTATCCTCTGCAAACTTGACTTCTAGCTCACTAGATTTCCACCTATTGTGAACACTATACATGTTGTTGATCTCCCCTTGTCATTATCTCCTGCAAAATCTGAATCACAATACCCTCTAATGATGAAATCACCTCCTACTTTATAGCTTAGCTTCAAGTCCAGTGAACCTTTAATGTATCTTAAAATTCACTTGACTGCTTGCCAATGTTCCTTTATTAGTTTACTCATGTATCTACAAACCAGTCTTACTGAATAGGCTAAATCTAGCCTTGTTCCTATCATGGAGTACATTAAACTTCCCACTGCGTTCTGATAAGGCACTATCTTCATTATTTCAATATGTTCCTACAATTTCCTTTCTGTAGCAGCTCTTAATTTGAAATGTATCCCCATTGGTGTAGACACTTCCTTAGCTTGATTCATCTTGTAACTTCCTAATACCTTTAGTAGGTATCCTTCTTGAAAGATTGTTAGTGTTCTTTTACTTCAGTCCTTTTCAATTACCATTCCCAAGACCTTTTTGCTCCACTTAAGTCCTTCATTACAAATTCTGCACTTAAAATAGCCTTAAGATCATCTACTTGCTTCTCATCCTGAGATGCTATTAAGATATCATCAACATATAAGAGAAAGAAGACACATTTACTCTTCCTCCTTTCTTTATAATAGACACAACTGTCAAAGCTGCTTCTTTTGTACCCTTTTGAGGTCATGAAGTCATTGAACCTTGTGTTCCATTGTAGAAACCCGTGTAGAAATGTTATCTTTACTCCAATTGTTGCAGCTCCATATCAAAGTGTGTCACAATGGATAAAAGTGATCTTAAAGAGATATGTTTCACCACTAGTGCAAAGATCTCTTTGTAGTCCACACCTTCTTTTTGTGCATAACATTTTGCTACTAATCTAGCTTTGAATCTAGGACCATCTCCTTCTGTTAGGCCTGATTTTCTTTTGAATACCCACTTACATCCAATAGCCTTCTGATTCCCTTCTCTGTCAACAAGCTCCCATGTCTGGTTCTTGTTGAATGATGTCATTTCTTCATTTGCAGGTTCAATCCATTTGTCTCTATCAGGATCTTGCAATGCCTCTAAGTAACTTGCAGGTTCAATCCTTCATCCATCTTATGTTGTGTTATATGCATATCCTGCAATTTCATGATCACTATCATAAAATTAATAATCTGCAAACCTTGGTGGTGGCTTTGTTTGATGCCTAGTCCTGTCTCTAACTAATTGATATTCACATAAGTTTATAGTTGATATCAGTAGGATTTAACACTTTTTAGTGGGTATTAATACCTACTATTTGGTGTTATTCCAGTTTTTTTTCTTGTGTTTTTAGCATGTTTTCAAGATTCTAGGTGTTTGGGATGTTTTATGAGCAAAAAGATGATTGTTAGAAGAATTCAGGTGCAAATGGGCCAAATTGATACGGAAGGATCGATCCAGGCTAAAGCATGTTCGATCCAGGCATTTCATTGAGGAGATCGATCGATCCTATCATAGATCGATTGACCCAAGCTCCTGGAGAACCTACGGATTTTTAGATCGATTGATCTACACAAGATCGATCGATCCCTTTTCAAGCGCAGATCGATCAATCCCTTTACACGAGAAAGAATGAATTCAAGCAAAAATATGTATTCTTCCTCAAGACCTATCAAGAGTTTTCCTTATTAGATTAGGTTTTTTTATTTTATTAGATCAATATAAAAGCCTTAGGCTTAGTTTTTTAGGAGATACAGACACTTGGATTTTAATTACTTTTGAGAATTTAGAGCTTTTTCAGAGAGAAGAGATTTTCAACCCTGTATTTGGAGAAGAATTATGAAACTATTTCTTTTACTTTTAATATAATTCGAATTATCTTTTATGTGTTTTATTTTAATGATGATTATTGATTGCTTGATCATGTTAGTAGTCACCTTGTTAGGTTGTAGGGTTTATCCCAGGGAAACCAGGTTTGGTAGTTAGGGTTTGACACAATGAATTTGAATTGCTAGGTTCTTAGTCTATATTTGTTATCATTACTTGAATTAGCCTGATCACCTATTTCATGGTATTAGGTTAATAAATACAAAGGTTTAGAAACCTGACCTAGTCTACATGAGTAAGTGTCTCTGCTTGCGGAAATATTTTCTTTGATACTTATGAACATATCAAATCTGAAATCATTGCATGATTGAATTATTTAAATATGGCGGAATCTTGTATTTGGTAATTTGATTATAGGGGTCTAATACTTCAGGAGGAGATTAGTTATCTTTGTCTTTTGAGTGGAGAACTATTTTCATGAACAAAATTTGCATGTCAACCCAGCTTCAAACCTTATAACATGTGGATTTCCCTAACGCCTAGTTTTTTCTCTAATTGCTTGCAACCGTTTAAATTATTGTCTTTTATAGTTACTTTAAATCAAACAATATTTCTTATTATCGTCTTAGCTAAAAATGAACGTTTAACTGAGAGTCGCACAATCTGGTCTCTATGGGAAATCAACCCTATTTATACTATAAATATATGTTCTCTGCATAATTAGGATTAAAACCTGAGTCCATCAGATTTTTGGCGCCGTTTCCGGGGACCCATTGTGCCTTTTAAGTTTTACTTAGCGTCTAGTCTAAGGTTCTTTTTTATTTTTCAATACCAATCTCGTTCTTTCTTCTTGTCTTTGTTTTGCAGGTGCATGAAAAGAAGATCTAATAAATCATCTTAATTAATCAACCTTACTAACGATGAATTAGCAAGAGTATAACGCTCAAACTAGAAATCGAGAAAGAACGCAAGCTCTTCTAACATGATGGGAGATAAGGTAGTTATCAACAATCCGGTCATACCTGAAGATCAAAACGTCAAGAACCCCCCAGCAAGGACTACATTAATTGGTGATTAACCAGCTTGGAGGAAACGGAAATCAAGTGCCATCAGAACAACAAGTAGGAGGTAATGGTACTCAAGACCCACCAGAACAAGTCAGAAATCGCCCACCACATCAAAACATGGTACTAGTTAGAGACTTCAACAACCCTGAAACTTTCCTCGCCAATAGGAATGCTCTACACCCTCGCCAGCCTCAAAGATAGGACTACTAGTTCTTGTTTAAGCTTATCCAGTTGCTCAGTGATGACTCTGAATTTTCATGGATTTTACATATCAATTAGCATCGATTCTGAGGTCTAAAAGCGTGCATACATCACATTTATGGTCGATTTCACTAAGTTTAGGATTTTTAGGACTTATGCATTAGAATTTGCATATGCACGCATTTTGGAGATTTTTCAGGACTTTCAGGAGTTTTTGGGTAGGATTTGAGAAATTTCAGAAAAGCAGCACTTAACGTTGAATGGAGCAGCACTCAGCATGGACTGAACTTACCTCAGAGCACTTGCAAGATCGATCCCAGCACTATGCAGGATCGATCTCAGGCACTTCGGCATCAAAACATGATCGATCCAACTCAGCACCTTCGGGATCGATCCCAAAACTATTCAGATCGATCCCAACACTATGCAGATCGATCCCGCAACCACTCCAGATCAATCCCGCAGGCAATTCAGATTGATCCCCCTTCACTCTTTCAACGTTTCTGGTGAAGTCTCAAAAGAAGCCAAGGAAGTGCACGAAGATGAAGCAGGACTAAGAAGGAAACAGATGAGATAG
>OVBE01008182.1:0-17501 GCA_900406425.1 Iberis pinnata
TCGATCCAGTTTAAGGATTAGTTGAGCCAACCAAGATCAAATGAATTGGCTTAAACCAGATCAAAAGCACCACTTCCCATATATGAAATTTCCCAGAATGATGGCAATTCACCACCACTTTTACGGATTCACCGCCATAAAAATGAAACCATAAGAAGCAACAAAAAAATTAGTTACACAACTCATGTATCTCTCTCAGGTAAATTATCGAGCACTTAGTGTGCTAGCTAAAACTTACAAAATACTTTTCCCCCCAAAAAATTACCAACAAGATATACAATCGACCTAATATGGTTATAAAGAACCTCATACATTTATAATCAAAAATTAATGAACAATAACAAGATATATGTTGATAAACTCGAACCCAATTCAAAGAAAAAATTCAGAGAGATGGATACCTCATAGTGAATCTTTTAGCTTGTATCCAACTGTGGGATATCTCATAGTCTCCTAATCGTAAAATGGGTTTAATTTTTTTAATAACATTTTGATCCCAAATTGACGGTTTTGGTTAAGATTAGATGGAATTGTAATTTACGACATAAAACTAGTTACGTGGCATGTGTAGTCATGTATAAACATTACATGTGGTGTTTTATGCATATTTTAATACTTTGGATGGGTTCTCGTATATTAAGTCATACTTCGTGTAGCTAGCAAATATTTTTTTTCTTTTTTTAGTTACAGTTTAACCCCAAGTTGACGGTTTCCATTACTATTAGACGAAATTGTAGTTTACGACATAAAATTAGTTACTTGGCATGCATAGTCATGTATAAACATTACTTTGTGGTGTTTTATGCATATTTTGATACTTCGGATGTGTTCTCGCATATTAGTTCATACTTCATATAGCTAGCAAAGATTTTTCCAAATACAAAACAGTTTCATATTTTCAACTAAAAAAAACAATATATGTTACAATGTACTTTTTTTTTTAATCGTCTGATGTATTAAAGGCCTGAGCAGGGCTTAGAGTCAGAAAAAATACAGAGGCAAAAGGCAGAGAAAAAAGAACAGAGACTGAGCCAAAAAATCGAAACAGAGGATAGAGAAGGAAGCATAAACAAAACGAAAGCTTTACAGAGGATCAACTCTCTCAGCTTGAAACAGATTACGAATCCACGACGGAGGGCCTGAAGCTATGTAGGATTGATAACGGTCGTGGTTTGTAACGCTTGCTGCTATTAGAGAAGCTCCTCTGTTAGCTTCTTTGGGTTCAAAAACAAAATTCCAAGATGGGATTGAGGACAGAAGCATACGAATTTCAGCTGAGAAAAAGAGAAATGCAGGGGCGTCAGGAGGATTTAGAACTGCACCAACCAAATCCTTTGACCCTATACCAAAAATGAATATGTCCAATCTAAGCTGAATCATGCTGTTGATAGACCAGAGAATGACCTAAAGCATTACATCAGAAAGAGTGGAAAGGCCAACAACCGCTCTTCGTCCGTGTAATAAGACCAGACCATGGTGGTCGCGGACTACCCAAGCTCCGCCTCCGAGACCTTTGTCGGCATTCCAAGCCCAAGCAACCTTGCATTTTATCCATGTATCCGGAGGCAGTTTCCAAGCGCGGTCTAGCAGCGAGCAGGAAGAGCCCGCGTGATCAAAAGATGGGGAATTTTGGTCCTGAGAGGAAAGCCAAAGATGTGACTCTTCAAGGCTTTTCCTAGCGATCTCATCCGTCTCAAATTTCATTCCTTCAAAGGCGTATCGGTTTCAATTTTTCCAGATAAACCAGAGGAGGAAAGGAAATAGAGATAGGTAATCAACATCATCATCTTTTAATTTGCTGCGTGACAATAAAGCATGGAAGTTGCAATAAACCGAGTCTTGATCAAAATCAGCCCCGGAATGAGGAAACCGCGAAATTGCCCAAACCTGTCTCACAAAAGTACATGTAAAGAGTATGTGATTTGCTTTTTCTGGCTCTAATCCACATAGCGACACCTTGTGTCTATGCGTAAAACTCTGCGTGAGAGAAGAGAGGATGAAGGGATGGCATTTGACAACAACTTCCAAATGACCATTTTGATTTTCGGAGTGGTCTTAAGTTTCCAGACTTGCGCCTTCAAAGGATTTGTGGAAGGTAGAGATGAAGCCAAGTTCGTAGGTTCTGCAAGGGTAACTTGGGAGGCCATAGAATATTCGTAGCTTACCGTGTAGAAGCCTGACTTAGTATGGTTCCAAAGCCAAGAGTCTTCCATAGATGGAACCGTTATTTTCTTCGTTATTAATTCAATATCCCTGTCTTGGAATAAATCGAGCAGAAACTCACGCTTCCATGTCCGGGTTGTAACATTAATTAGGTCCACCACACGTAAATCTAGGTCCACCGTAAAATTTCGGAAGCGGAGTGCATGGGCCGTTGTCATAGATCCATGCGTCTTCCCAAACTAGTAGGGATCTTCCATTTCCCACAGCGCGTTGTATGTTCCCAAAGAGAAGCTCTCTTCCGTGACAAATACTTCGCCATGCAAACGAAGGATTTTTTCCTAAATCAGCTTCCAAAATGGATGAGGATGGGAAGTACCGAGATTGATAGAAACGGGCAAGCAAAGATTGGGGGGTTGAGTAAGATATTCCAAGCTTGTTTCGCCAAAAGGGCTTGGTTGAAAGCTTGAATGTCCTTGAACCCAAACTGCCTTGGTCTTTGGTAACACATAGAGATTCCCATTTAATCCAGTGTATCTTGTTCTTGTGTTGGAATGAATTCCACCAGAAGTCTGCCATAGCTTTAGATAAAGCCTTGCACGTGGATTTCGGTAATTGAAAACACCCCATGGCATAGACGGGCAACACAAGTGCAATTACTTTCAAAAGTACCTCTTTCCCACCTTGTGAGAGGTTGCGAGCAAACCACCCGGACATTCGTGTCTTGAGTCTTTCGGAAATAAAACTCAGCATTTTTACCTTTGATCCACTGAAGCATTCCGGGAGACCGAGATAGTTTCCAACTCCTCCCTCAGAGATAATTCCGGATGCTTCTATTATTGCTGTTTTAACCGATTCTTGGAATTTGGAGCCAAATGTAAAAGCCGACTTAGCCTTATTAATTTGTTGCCCCGAAGCTGAGCAGTAATCAGTGAAAATCTGGTCTAAAACATACCATTTCTCCAAGGAAGCTTGGCAAACAAAAAGGCTATCATCGGCATATAGGAGATGGGAAAGAGACGGTCCATCGGTTTCGTACCATAAGCCTCTTAGAGATCCTGTTCTTTACGCTTTGCGGAGAAGATGTACCAAACCTTCCGTACATAGCACAAAGATGAAAGGCGATAGGGGATCGCCTTACCGAAGACCTCTTTTTGGGACTATTAGACCGTGAGGGGAGTTGTTTATTAGTATCGTGTATGTGACCGAGGAGATGCAGCTTTCGATCCAAGAAATCCACCTCGGGTGGAAACCTAAAGCCGCCAAAATCTTTAAAACGTAACTCCATTCGATCTTGTCGTAGGCTTTCGACATGTCGGTTTTGAGGGCCACGAAACATTCAGAAAAAGGAGGTTGAACCCGAAGACTATGGAGGATTTCGTGTGCTATTAAGATGTTGTCTGAAATAACTCTTTTGGCCACAAACACCGATTGAGAAGGGGAGATGAGAGATGGGAGGTGAGGTTGAAGTCTTTTCACTAAAACCTTAGCAATGGTTTTATAAAGTACCGAACAGAGGCTTATCGGTCGTAGGTCCGCCATTCCTTCCGGTTCTGGTTTCTTTGGAATAAGGCAAATCTGCGTAAAGTTCCACCCTGTAGGGATGAAGGCGGACTGAAAAAAGGCTTGAATTTCTTGCACTATTTGGGCCCCGAGAATATTCCAAAATTTCTGGAAAAATTGGGTCGTGAGTCCATTAGCCCCGGGAGCGTTGTGAGGGTTGATTGAAAACATAGCTTCTCGGATTTCATCCGGTGATATTGGTTTTATCAATGCATCATTCATTTGAGGTGAGACTCTTGGGGTAAAATCTGTGAAAAACTCTTCAAGAGAGGAAGGAGATGAACTCCTAAACAGATCATTAAAATAATTTATAGCCACCTCACCCATTGATGCCTCACCAAATTGAGTATTACCCCGGGAGTCTTTTAGAGAGCACAAATTCTTTCGATTACGGTTAGACTTAACCGCATCATGAAAATTTTTTGTGTTTTTGTCCCCCAAGTTTAGCCATTTTTCTCTACTTTTATCCCTCCAAAATTGCTCCTCTGCTTTGTAAGCTTTGCTTACTTGAACTTTGAGTAAGTGGATCTTATGTTGATTTGGAGGGAAATCAGATTGCGCCGCTTCAAGGTCCAATTTAAGGGATTGGAGAGCCGTACCAGAATTGATTTGTTTCTCTTTCTTCCATTTACTAAGAGATCTTCGGCCAAGACAGAGCTTTTCTGAGACCGAAGGAGTAGTTGGATAGATATTTGTGATCCAAATTCTTTTGATGGATTCGGTTACCTCCGGAATTGCAAGTAGCCGGCTGTCCATACGAAAAGAGCCGCGGTACGTTGATTGAGCCGATGCCAATTTAACCAAAACGGGACGATGATCCGACCCTCTAAAATCCAAAAAGGATTGGTTGCTGTCCGGAAAAGTGCTGAACCATTCTTTATTTCCAAAACTGCGGTCTAATTTTGATTGAATCCAATGATCCCAGCGTTTGCCTTTCCAGGAAAAGGGGTTACCTATGCTGGAAAGTTCCGTAAGGTGGCAGCTCTTTAGCATCAGGTTGAAAGGCTCAAAAGACTTCAAATCTATAAAGGGGCCTCCCATCTTTTCCGAATTATCTCTAATTTCGTTGAAATCCCCCAAGACACACCAAGGGGAATTTCTGGAAATTCCAAAACGTGTTAAACGCTCCCAAACATGATCTTTAAATTTTTTTCCAGGGACACCATAAACACAGGAAATATAAAATCTAATATCATTCCAAGATACTTTGCCATCAATAACGTTCTTATCAAAAAAGTTTATAGAAACATCTACACCTTCTTTCCAAAAAAGAGCTAAACCCCCACTTCTTCCAATTGGATTTACCGTAAAAACTTGCTTGTATCCAAGCCATGCCTGAAGGTCCACTAGAACATTCCTTGGGTGTAGAGTTTCCATCAAAAAGAGAACCTCCGGGAAATAGTTTTGACGCATTTCCTTGAGGCGAGGAATTGTCAGGTCTTGATGGCCACCTAAGCCCTGACAATTCCATGAGATTAGGCTCATTGATGATTAGGCGACCTCTCTCCGGGGACCGCCTTATCTGGGTATGATTTAGATGATTTTGTTGGCCTTTTTGCTAGAGAGTCTGTAGCTTTCCTTTTGCCTGAATCTGAAATGAGAGGCTGGTTGTCGGACTTTTTGGGCAAGTTCTGCTGTGCCGACCCTGATCTTGATTGTAATTCTCGTCTTCTTCTAATAGGCTTCAACGAGCTTTTTTATAGGATTGGAGGTGGTTCCGGCAGTTGTAGTTTCCATGAAACTAGAACTGTTTACCGTAGAACCAGAGAGCTGCCCAGAAAGGGAGTTACCCTCTTAGTGAGAGATTTAGGCAGGTTGGATCCTGTGAAGAGCAGGAATTCGAGGTCCCTTTCCAGCTTGGATGGCAGAAGCCATCAACTTGGGTCCAATATTAGACTGTGCTTCATTCATAGAATTGGTTGAAACCCTTTCAAAGTCGTAAACGATGCCTTTCCCTTTATTGACATCATGGGAGAACTTGGGAGTACCTTCCAAACGGAGCATAGATTTTTGTTTGAATTGGTCCTTGTCCAGCTCGGCTAAGGAAGATTTAACTCTTTCTTTGCGGATGATTAGTTCTGGTCCCGAGGAAACGAGCAAATACTGCCTTAATTCTTGTAATACTTCGGGGGCTATGCGTGCTCGACCAGTGAGGGGATCTATTCCAGCTTGTGATTCCAGCACTACACCAAAAAGCGGGTCAGTCTCTGGAATTACCGGTTGCTGATCAGGTTGGGGGCAGGAGGCGTCTTGATTAGCCTTGCTGGAGCTACTATCTTCCGGAGCCTGAGTGTTAGGAGTAGGTCGGAGGAAAGGGCAAGCTTCCTTGGCATGTGTCAAGTGTTGACAGTTGTAGCACCTGAGCTGAATACGTTCGTAATCATACCATATCTTAACGATTTCGTTTGGAGGGATTCTCACTGTTTTATATCTTCTAAGGGGTTTATTGACATCAAGGTTTACTAGGACTCGCACATAATCCGCTGTTTGCACAGCATTGGGATCGAAAGCAACTTCCTTGACGCGACCAGCGAACTCACCGAGTGACATAAAAGAGTCAGGAGTATAATTGTCGACCAGAATGTTCCTTAGCTGCACCCATGTCCTCAAGAATTGCAGGTAATCTGAGGCCGGAGCTGCACACCAACGATCAATAACAATCACCCAGTGATTAAAAGTGTGTACAGCTTGAGCAAGGATCGCATCCATATCTTGTTCGAATTTGAAGATAAACTGGAATCGATCTCGGGAGAGTGCCACGCCTCGGATTTGGTCAAATAACAGCCATTTTTTCGGCATATCTCGGATAAAAGCTGCCATTTTTTGATAATCGGGGTTGAGGAGTCGACCTAGAATGCTGGATTTATTCTTCTCTGCCGATGAGAATTGGGGGAGCTCGGGGAAGACGAATGGTTCTTCATCTTCTTCTAGAGTCATCTTATTCATGGCTAGATCAAGGCTCATAGCACCGAGAAGATGGAGAAGGGAGCTAGGAAGAAGATCTTCATAGGTTCGAAGAAGAGCTTGGAACGAATTGGGAAAAGCTACAGTAAAACCCTAAGAATCGCCTTTAAGATCGCTCTTTTGTGGAATACTGTTGTGGAATTTTACATCATATGTTACAATGTACTATATATGTTACTTTTTACATATTAATAGAGAGGTTATTTATATAACCTTCTATGGGTACATTTTGTTTTTTTGGCATTAGATTTATGTTGTGCGTTTTCGGTTGTTTTCAATAATTTATGTAAGAAAATAGTACAAAATAGTCACATATGATAAAATTTCAGAGAATTTGAATTAAGAATTGTTCTATAACTAATTATATATAGATTAATTTTATCATTATGTTAATTTTCTATGAAAAAAGTAGAAAGGTAATTTATATTACCTTCAGTTTGTCGTTAGTTTATTAGTTTTATAAACTCATAATTAATAGTTTGTTAGCACTAACATGTATAACGCCAACATTTTCATGTGCAACAATCTGAATAAATGTAAATTTTCAAAATCAATACCGGTTGTACATCCCCATATAAACTAAGTAGACAATAATTTAAAAGGAAAAACGAATATACAAAATATTGACATATAATTATTAGCACAATTTTAATCTTAAGTATGGTATGTTAGTTTGTACATATTCATAAGATAGGTAATTTGTATCATCTACTATAGTTTTGTTATTTACATGTAGATAACTAATAATATATATATGTTCTGCGTTTGGGTTTGGCATTCATAAATTTTAGTTAACATTTTAAGTTATTAATATTTATTTTAAATATGAAAATAGTGGGATTTAAAGAGATAAACACATAATCTTTATATTATTTGAGATAATAAGCATTAGCCGAAAACATAAAAAAAAACAATACATATTAATCCATGAAATCAATATCATGGTCACGTCGGAAATTAAAATCCGGAACAAAAGAATACATCACAGCTATATCCGCTTCGATTTTTTCATGTTGAAGTCTTTGTATTTCTTCATTGACATTGAAATTTGGTTCAGCTTGGATTTTTTTTTTAAATTGCTAAAGCATATTCTATCTTAGCTGCTTTCAGTTGATTCTTGAAGAGTTTTTCTTTGCATTGTGCTTGGTACTTCATCGTTAACATGGCTGCATGATTCATCGATTCCGTTGACTTGCCTATCCTGATTCCTATCGAATCTAGATCATCGTTTGGTGCATTGGGATTCGGTTCATTGAATGAACTTGGTGGAATCGGTTTATTTGGTGAAGTTTGTTGATTCGGTCCATTTGTGGGAATGATGTTGCTCGGATTCATTTTGAAATAGGATAGGTATAAGAAGGAAGATGTTTTGGTTTAGTGTTTTTTTGGTGATATTGTGTTGTTGTTTTAGATGTAGATGAGGTTGTTATTTATAGTGGTAAATTATAATTTATTATGTTAAATGTGGTTGTTGTGATATATCAAATCTATTTAATGATGTTAAATGTGAAAGTTGGTTGATTGTGTTTGTTAGTATAAGTCGAATCGGTTTTATATAATATATGCATTTGTTATTTTATTTTTTTAAAATTACATGTATTTAATGTTTGCATTTTATATAGTTAAAATTAATTTGTAATTTATTTACTTAATTTAATTTTACTTCTTTTAATTTTATCATATGTGTAAGTATTTTGATAAATATATATAAAACATAAATCATACAAACTAACATTATTTCATTGTGTTCGTATTAATTAGTTGTGATCTTTATTTTAATATTATATATGTTTGTTGTGATAAGTGAAATATGTTTATTTATATGAGATTTTGTTTTTAAAATTTTAAAACAAACAATTAATTAGTTGACTGTGGTTATATGTCAAATCGCTTATTTATATCATACGTATATAAAATTTTTGTACAAATTTCTAATTTATTATAACTAAAATATATAACTGTATGTTATATAATTTTATTTTTTATTTTGCTTAGATTAATATTTGTACAAGCTCAGGTGGTAAAGGGTTCACAGCTGTGAGTTCCGCCACCTGGGTTCGAATCCCGGCTACCGTCAATTAACATGGGGTGAATTTCGGCGGCCCTCCTGGATATCCTTGGCGACTGCGGACGCTTTGGGCCTAGTCGGAGTCCTTCGGGGCTCCGGATACCAGGATCATCATAAAAGAAAAAATTTGTACAATATAAAATAATTAAAATGATAGGAACTAACCTTATTTAATTTTTTTTGGATGAATTTGTTGGGATCTTAATTCTCTAACCTTGAATACGCATATTCCATCTCACACGACATAATAGTTAAAAAAAAATATCATTAGTTTTTGATTCAATCATAATTTAATTATAAGTTTTGGTTTAACTAAAAAATTGTAAAATGATAAGTTTTGGTTTAAATAAGATTAGTATGGTAGATCGTGTATATATATNATCTTTTATTTAAAATAAAAATGATAAGTTTTGGTTTAACTAAAAATATAAAACTTTACAAAAATAATTCAGAATGAAGGATAATTTACCTGATATATTAATCGTGATTTGATAAATCTTCATATGATATCATGATGAAAATAATTATAGTATCATAAGTGTGTTAAATTGAAAATATAAAATTATAACAAGAATTAATCTTACCGTTAATGGATTTGTAATTTCTTCATATTTCATCTTAACTTTTATATTCAAATGTTGTTTATATTTCCGAATCGGGATTTTAAAGTTTTTTAAAAAGTTAGATCGAGAACAACATTTTAGATCTACACTATCTATACTTAAAATATGAATACCTCGATTATGTTTTCCTTTTTGTTTTCCATAAACTCACGATTTTGGTTAAAATATCAAATGCATACAAAACAAATTGCTTAAATTAGAAATCTATATGTAATAATCTTAGATCTGACTAAATAATGATTAAAAACTGAACGATCTTACCTTATTTTGGTTTTTTTGTGTGAAGCAGTGTCCAAATTTGTAGATCCAGGTTCGATTCAACCTGAAATATCATAAGAAAAACAAAAAGAAATTTGAATTAAAATATGAGAGTTTATATTATAAATCTATTAAAACTGATAAAATCGGATAATATCTTACCTTATATTTGCGATTTAATGGCGATTAATATGGAAATATTATTGAATCTTCAAGGAAAGATTTAGTGGATTCGCCGAATATGGAAAGCGAGAGAACGAGAGAAGAAACGACAGATTTTTTTTTCCGGCTAATGTTTTGTTGATCGACGAGATCAACATTTTCGGGTTAGGTCAAATCAAAATTAATGGGCCATCTTTGTGGACTTTCGATTAATATCAAATAATAAATTTATAACCCATATTTGATTTAATATAATGTATTGGGCTTATAACCCATTTTTGGTGGAAATTTAATTCCATTTATTTAATGGAATTTAGTTTATTGTTTGTTAATTTATTTTCAAAAAATAAAAAATAACAATAATAATATAACTATAACGTTTTTACTTAATTTTTAATTAGAAATGAAACCAAACATACTAATATATTTATTGACTATATAATATATAGAAAATTAATAATATAACATTGAAATTAAAAAATAGATTATATATGTTAAATGATCTCAAAATACCTTTAAAAAAAATTCAATACAAAAATATGATAGGTTATAACTTCAATCTTATAAATACAAACAAACGAATGCATGATAATATTTTAGATATATTTAGAAGTAATATATACTCTAAAAAACAAAAAATAACTTATATGGTAATCTTATCATCACTTTAAACTTTAGCAATCTAAATGTAAACTTATTTTGAATTATAATATTTTAAATCACAATTAAAATTTTTAATATTTAAATCTTATAAAATATTCAAGAAATTTTAAATTTAAAATAACAACAAATTAATAAATGAAACACAAATTTATTAACTTGATATATCAAAATATAATATTAATAACATTATTTTTGTTATATTAACAATATTATAACATTAAAAATTTCTTTTCCCCGCGCGTACGCGCGGGTCACTACCTAGTTGTTAGCTTTAAAGTAGATAACAATCCAATTTATGCATATCAATATATATTTAGATTAATTTTCATTTTCCTTTATGTAAGATACTTGCTGACTTATTTTAAAATCTACATTACAATTAAGATATATGTAGTAGATATTAAAAAACCGTTTAGTTTTCTATATCAATAACTATGTTTTATCTTTACAGTAGGTAACATTGGATTTATGCATATAAACATATTTAACAAAAAACTTAATTAACATTCGGTTTAAGCCCTAGGTATTAAAAACCACCGTGCGCGAAAACAATTGTTTTTGTTTAATTAATGTTAAAAATTATTCTAACTTTTAAGTTCTTATTTAATTTGGTAGTTTTATGTGTCTTATAAAACCTATGTAAATAATCGATATTGATACCTTAATATAAAAATCTCAGAATTATACAATATTTCATGACTTCATCATCAATTATATATTCAGAATTATATAATATTCATAATTAAATATTTTAAAAAACATTACTATAAAAATATATTGTAATCGAAAAAAGTAAATCCATGTTAAGAAAATGAGAGATTGGTGGAAGTATTTATAGAATGGTGGAATATTGAAGAAGATTTAGTTATTAGTAATGATAAATGAGATTTTTTTAATATCTCCAAAATTTTCATAAGATATCAATAACCTATTTTTTGATAGTATCCAAATGAGATATCTTATATAGATATTTAGGAAATTATTCATATTGTGACTAATAATAATTTTTTAAAATTAATTAAATTCATAGTTCATAAATCTAATAAACGTAACAATAAAGAAAAATGTCAAAAATCGATTTCCAAATCTAGACAATGTAAGATATGGAAAATATCAGAAATAAGGAATCTAAATTTTGACAATAAATTATATGGAAAATATTATAATTTAAAAATATTTTTTAATTTGTAATTTCCATAACCTCTTTATATTTTCTTTTAAATTTCCATAATTTTTTATAACAAATTTTATATATAGTTTTGGAAAAACGAATTTTTGATAGACAAAACTAAAATAAATATTTTAAAAAATTAAAAAACGAAGATATAATATTAGCTATTTAAACAACTTATTATATATTACAAAATTATGATGGAAAAGTCTATAATAAAAGTTAAGTTTGTTACAATTTTTTCATTATTTTTATATTATAAATTATAATGGAAAATTCTATAGTAAAAATTAAGTTTGTTATGATTTTGTCATTAATTATATGAAGAAACAAATTATTAATGTATCCTAAAAAGGTGCCATTGGAATATGTATATTTTGAATTGGCAATTAGGCGGCTAAGAGAAGGCGACCAAAACACAGAGTTTTTTCACCGAACGACAACATCTCGGGCTTCGTGAAACACCATCAAGCGCTTACGAGTCCAGGCAGGAAATTTTGTTACGGACTTACCATCACTAAAGAAAGTTGCTGAGCAACATTTCAAGACTTTTCCCCAATTGCAACCGGACATCATACCTTTGCCGAAGCCCTTGCTAACTTTGCTGATCACATACCGCTGTCCGCAAGATATAGCTCACAATCTTAGTCGCCCCGTCTTACCGACTGAGATAAAGGAGATTCTATCATCAATGCCCACTAATAAGGCACCGGGTCCAGATGGATACAATGCTGAATTCTTCAAAGCGGCATGGTCAATCATTGGGAATGATCTCACTGTCGCAATACAGTCCTTCTTCATGTTTGGTTTTTTGCCCCATGGCATTAACGCGACGTTGATCTCTCTTATCCCAAAGACGGATAACCCAGAAGCAATCACCGACTATCGACCCATATCCTGCTGTAACACCATCTATAAGATCATCTCCAAGCTTCTCGCTAATCGCCTTAAGACCATTCTACCTGACGCGATCGAGACAAATCAAAGCGCTTTCGTTAAGGGCCGGTTACTGTTAAAAAACGTCATGTTGGCCACAGAGATTGTTAAGGACTATCACAAGCCTTCACTGACCTCTCGTTGTACTTTGAAATTAGACATAGCCAAAGCTTTTGATACGGTTAACTGGGATTTTATTCTATCTGTCCTACAGGTTATGGAGCTACCTCCTATCTTCATTAAATGGATCCAACGATGTGTCTCAACAGCCACCTTTAGCGTGTCGGTGAATGGGGTATCAGCGGGATACTTTCCGAGTGCAAGAGGGCTGCGTCAGGGCTGTGCACTCTCACCTTATCTCTATGTTATTGTTACTAACGTCTTATCTCGATTCTTAAATGCAGCAGCAGATTGTGGTCACTTTGAATACCACCCACGTTGTGAAGCACTGTGACTCACACACCTATGCTTTGCCGACGACATCCTGATATTTACATCTAGTGCTGAATCTATTCTCGGTATCGTTGATGTTATGGAAACCTTTGGTCTCGCATCGGGATTGCGACTCAACCTTCAAAAATCGTCCATCTTCCTTGTTGGGTAACCATCACATGACGCTGTTCGACTCATCACTCGCTTGGGTTTAAAGTGTGACTCCTTGCCTATCCGATACTTGGGTCTACCTCTTACAACCAAGAAGCTTGTGCGATCGGATTACACAATGTTACTTGACCGCCTCCGCAGTCGTATGTCTTCATGGGCTACTAAACTGTTATCTTATGCAGGTTGCTTGCAACTCATTAAGTCGGTGATCATTAGCACGGTTAACTTCTGGCAGTCAGCATTCAGGCTTCCGAAAGCATGTCTCTGTGATATAAACAGCATGTGTGCTAACTTCTTATGGTCAGGTTCCCCGACAAATCATCACTCAGCAAGAATAGCTTGGGCAGATGTATGTAAACCAAAGTGCTCTGGGGGATTAGGCATACGCTCTTTTGAAGATACATCGCTAGTTTTCACACTCTCGATTATCTGGCGATTACTCACGGATGAACGATCACTCTGGGCATCCTGGGTTAAACATTACTTGATCCGCGGTTCCACATTCTGGGATACAAGATCTGCGAATTTCGGCTCATGGCTATGGCGGAAGATCCTACAAATACGACCTCTTACACTCACGTTTCTCAGGTTTCGAATAGGTAATGGCCTTCGAACTTCTTTCTGGTTTGAGGATTGGACAGGGTTGGGTTTGTTGTTTTCTTTGGCAGGTGAACGAGGCATTCGTGAATACGGTATCCCACTTCATTCCAACGTCGCATCAGCAGCTACATCAACGGCTTGGCGGTTAAGACAATCCCGAAACACCCACCTTCGTCACCTGCAACGCCAGATACATGATCAACCACTTCCCCAACCAAATACGGGACAAGATATCATACTATGGCGACACGGTCCTGATGTCTACAAACCATCCTTCGCATCCGCTGTAACTTGGAACCAGCTAAGTCCATCTTTTCCTACTTTCATTTGGCACTCTTTTATTTGGTTTGCTCAATCCATTCCCAGATTTGCTTTCATCTCGTGGCTTGCGTTTCTTGACAGGCTACACACAGGGAGCAGAATGAGGCTATGGGGAATCCAACAACCATGCATTCTATGCGGTGAAAGAGATGAAACCCGAAGCCATCTATTCTTTGGGTGCCCATACTCTTTCACAATCTGGTCCGATGTCACCTCCAGCATGCTCCACTGATTACTCAATCCAGATTGGGATTATACTCTACCTTCACTAAAGCATAACTCTGTCACCACCCGCGATAAAGTTCTGCTCAAAATGTGTCTACAAACCTCGATCTATTACATTTGGCGAGAAAGGAACCGGAGGCGACATGGTCAACCACCGCAACCACCATCTCATACCCGTACCATCATCATCCGAACCATCAGAGATCGTCTGCTCAGCCTTCGCTATCCTTCTTCATCACCACTAAGTGCACTACTCGACAGATGGAATGCTCTGCACAACACAAAATCATGATCGGACCAACACGTTACACTTCATCATCTTCCTTTTCATGTGCCAAACATTTTATCATTATGCTCGGGCTTTATAGGTGGTTTTTCCGAGGTTGTACTCTTTATCCCATTACTAGTTTTGTCCCATGGGGTTTTCTAGTAATGGGTTTTAACGAGGCACCTCGGGGCACATCTCACACCTAAAAGCTTATCTTTCCCAGCTAATTTTATCATTCTTTCATTTGTATAGCAAACTCTTTTGATTAGTAAATTTAACATTTATAAAAAAAAGGTGCCATTGAATATGGCAACTATTCAATATATAATAATTGGAGTTTGAAAATTATTTAAATTTCCATAAACTCTTTATAATATCATTTAAATTCCCATAATTTTTTATAACAACTTTTAAATTCAATTTTTTTAAACGAAATTTTAATAAAAAATTAAAATAAATAGTTGATAAAAAATAAAAAAGAATGATATCGAAATTAGCTATTTAGAAAATTTATTATACATTATAAATTTTAATGGAAAAGTATATAATAAAATTATGTTTGTTACAATTTTATCATAACTATTATGAAAAATGAAAAAATCTATGTAGCTTAAAAAAGTATGCCATCTATATTTAGGTAACTAATAGGTATATAATAATTTGAGTTTAGAGATATATATATTTTTTTTTTTGTTAAAAAGCTTTCAAATTAATAAAAATAATATTACACCTCAGATATAACATCCATTACATCATCAAAACCCAACCCAATAACCCCCAAAACAAAAACGCCCAAATAATCAAACCATAATCGAATTGGGCTCATTAGGGCCCAAAAGGCCCGAGCCCAAGTAGAAGAAACCCTAATGTCCTAAGCAAGAGATGCAGAACACATCCTCGCCGCCGCCGTCGACTTGAGCTGCGGACACTACCGGATGAGGTCCTCCGGTGGCCCGACGTCGGATTCGAAGCAGAGCTTGCACAAAGTGAAGATCTGCCCACCGGAGATGGCAGTTTGGAGAGGAGAGGAAGCGAATCTAGATCTTACCACGACGGACTTGGGGCGAGGGAATAGGTTTCCGACGTTCAGGGGAAGTGACAGACGCCTGCGATGGTGGACTAGCCGGTTCTTCAGCCAACAACGTCCCCACGTCGCCGACTATAGAGCTCAGCTTCCAAAACCGCCGCCATTTGAAACTTGACCGTCTCGAGGTTCCTTCTCCCAGGTTCCACCGCTCCTCCTGCACATCGCCGCGACATCCTCTGGCCGGGAGCGTTGCCGATCTGCTCCTTCTCTCCGCCGGCCATCTTACAGTGATTGTGATTTGAAAAGAGAGCTCGAGCTTGGAGATTACCGGTTTAGGGATACATCCACGGAGAGCACGCCGGCGCTGGGCTCACCGGCGTGCCCGAATCTTGGTGCGGCGAGTTGTGATCAGACGATGGCGGTGGGGGCCTCTGTACCCTCTGCCTCTCCCACACCTTTCTCAGATCTGCAGAGAGAATAGATAAAAGAGAAACAAAGAGAGAGATAATATTAGTCTTTGAGTTTAGAGATGTTTTAGTCAAGATTCTCCAATAAATAACTATATTTTTTTTGTAAAGTACATATTTTATAAATTATTAATTTTGAAACAAATCGATATAAATATATTATATACCATGTATGATAGACAAAAAAAATATTATATACCATGCATCAATAAAATTCTTTACTAAGGGGGATGTATTGAATCTTAAATTTTATGAGACTTTGGTGGATTTCTATATTTAATGGGATTTAGGTGGATTTTGATGGNGGATTTTATGAGACTTTGGTGGATTTCTATATTTCATGGGATTTAGGTGGATTTTGATGGATTTAGGGAGATTTGGGTGAAATCATGTGATTTGTTATATTTTTAATCGAAAGATAATACTAAAATCTCTTGTGATTTGTTGTGNCATGTGATTTGTTATATTTTTAATCAAAAGATAATACTAAAATCTCTTGTGATTTGTTGTGACTTGTTGTGATTTTAAAGAGTTTTAAAAGAATTAAAAATAGTTTTAAAACGAATTCTATCAAAGAACTTGAAAGCTTCAATTACTTTTCCAATGACATTTTGAATACATACTGTACCGATCATTGTATCAAGCTGAAGCATTTTTTCATAACAATACCATGAATTTGTCTACCATACTAACAAGACAATCATCTTTTTTTATTAAACTCTAGCAAACAACGATAAATAAAAAAACAATAAACTAATCACTATTTCTCATATCACGATCCCATAGACATAGCATCTGTCCACATGGTGCTCGCTATAGTTGCTCTCCAATTATTAGCATCCATCCTTTGTTGTTCTTGAGTGTCATGAAAAACTTCATTATCAATGTCTTCGTCTTCATTTCTTTCTTCTGCAACACTTTCTACAACAACATTTTCTTCGGGAAGAAACACATCTGAACGACATTCTTTACGAAGATAATTATGTAAAACAACACATGCAAGCACTAGTTCCACTTGCGTCTTATACGGAAAGGGTGGTGCAGATTTGAAGATAAGAAATCTTGATTTGAAGATACCAAAAATCCTCTCTATGACATTTCGCAAGCTAGAATGACGATGGTTGAATAACTCATTTTCATTTGTAGGATTTTTTCCTTGTCCTCTAAATTCTTGGAGATGATATCGAGTACTTCTAAAGGGAGCTAGAAAATTACGACGGTTGGCAAATCCACAATCAACTAAATAGAATTTTCCTGAAATTTTATGATATTTTCAAATACAAATGAGATAAAACAAACGAATACTATATATAATTTTTTTACCACAATGAGAAGACGTACCTTCTGGAACTTTTAATTTGTTATTACTTCTTGTTAGAGCATCATGTAGTACTTTTGAATCGTGTGCTGAACCTTCCCATC
>OVBE01008183.1:0-17498 GCA_900406425.1 Iberis pinnata
GTTGAATGCAAACAGACGCCTGTATGGAATACAGACGCCTGATAAAATGAAACAGGAAGTTGCTGAGCATGATGAGTAGGTTCTCCACACTAACAAAACACATTGGTTTTTCCATGTGTACATTATTGACTATGTGGAGTTACTTCCCTAAGGACCCTATCCGTTCAAGTTACCTTATGGACTTGGCACTGGAGTCGACCTATCCTCAAATCTTATATGCTTTAACTACTATCTTTTGTAATTTTCTTTGTACTTATCTTAAAGTTTTAGTAGCTTTCATCATGCATTGTAACCGTGTTGATTAATCAATGAAACTAGACTTTTGAACAAAAAAAAGTAATCAGTCACCCTTAAATAATAAAAGAAAAATGAGAGCAAATGCAATGAACTACATACATGTAGCTTAGTGTAAGGCAACGACCAATTAGATGGTGTTGCATCAACATATTTTTGTTCTGAAAACTGATGCGCAAAATTTCTTTACAACAAAGACAAAACCAGTTCGCTACACAAAAATTCTTTACAAGAAAGAAAAAACCAGCTCTCTACCGGATTTTGGCGCCTTACATTACACGAGGTAGTGAAATATGCTTGAGTTTACACAATGTCAAAATTAATATTGATGCGCAATAATATTTATTTAGTGCAAGTTCCTGAGATTGTTTGATAAGGATGAATAGTAATTTGATGTTTTGTAATGACCTTGGCCTATAAGCAATTGAAAATCAGAAGATTTTCTTACATTTGAAAATTCATGATGTACCGAATTATATTTTAAGTAAACAATCAAATTACAAATGGTCCACTTAAGTGCATTCCAAACCTACTTACTCAACAAATTATAATGCAAATGCACAAACCTCCATCACATACATGATGTAATAATTAAAGCTTCTAACATTATCCTTTTGAGCTTCCTGTATAGGTGATATCATAGCCATTTCATGGCCCTAAGCACGAAATCAGCACACATCATTACAGTCAGTCAACGTTTAGAGAATCAATCTATAATTGTGAAATTGAAACATACATACACAACTACTAAACCATCTTGTTCACTCAGATGATAATATTTGATATTCAAGGAGCATATGCTTTTATCCGGATCAGAGAGTTCCCTTTTCTCTTTTGAGGGAAGATTTTATTTTGTAATTCAGACTTCCAACCATGGACCTACAACATTCCTGGAACTATTTCGATGTGATATTAAGATCTTTCACATCTTAACTAACAAATACTTTGTTATGGAATTTAAAATCTTACCAAGCATATTTGTGTCCTTCTTGGATGGAGTACCATGACATCTTTGAGTAACACCCCACTACATCCTATAACATGTATTGGGTTCAATGATTGTCTTGTGACTCCAATCACCTTTAATTTTATGGTTAAAATGAAGACTCTTAGAGGGATATTCATTGTCCATCGTCTTCAAACCTTGCAATTCGACCATAAACTGTGAAACTATGACCATTCCATCACCTCTTATCGATTTAGAACCCCGAGGAACATATTTTTTATTTGTAAGAAGTGAGTTCTAGGAATCATAACAAAAGATCATGCATCAAGACCACAACGAAGCAACATGATCCTATTAGCTTTATTGAAGTCATCTCCATTCATTGATATATGAGAAAGGCATGATTCGACTTTTTCATCATACATAAAAATTTTAAATGTTATATATCTATAACGTATCAATATCTTCCCAATCCTTGGATCCAAGCATTGAAGCCTCATCTGCCATTATTTCAAAAGGTGACATGTGAGTGGTTATATTCCTACATTTCATGATCTCTTAAATATAATTGTTCCTTAGAGTTTTAGTCTTGAACTTCTTTAACATCTAAAGTAATGAATGAAACAATTATAAAAGACTCTTGTGTGGAGCTCTGATTAGAAGAAGAGTCAGTAAGAAATCTTACTGAGATTCATAAACAGAATATGACGGCAGTATCTCCGATCATCAATTCTTGTGATCGATAACCCATTTGCTGAGCCAATATACATAAAGCGAGACCACCAATTCATTCATTTATCTACCTAGCCTTTCTGTAGAACAATATCGAGAGACCCTATGAAAAACATAAACTTTATTCTCTAATTTTCCTCGGAAAGAATCGATATAGTGGATTTTTTAAACACATAATGGGATATTAGTATCTTGTACAATTTTCAGAAGATCATTGACGTGATTTTTACATATCCCTTATAGTATATTGTCCTTCTTTGAATAGAAGGAAGAATATTTCAGGAGTTGAATCGATCTGACCAGTATATGAATGAAGAAAAGTAAAGGAAAAATAATGATGTGTACTTAAGGAAAAAAGTATGTGTCAGTCTCTTGTGAGTGAACCTTCTCATCATATGATAGATGCTCTCTACTGAAGAATATTGATTGGTCGATGTGCCACAATGAAAAAAATCCAGCTTATGTTTTCCACAAAAATGAGATTTTTCTAAAACCTTGTTCTAAATAGATTATAGGCTTGCAAAAGTGATCTTAGTCAACTAGTTAAATGTCTATTTCTACGAATTTCTCCACTGGAGTTTAATTTAACATAGTTGTGAAACCTTACATTATATTGATTGGTTATATATTGTGTCTTATCAACCTAATTGTGATAAAAAAAAACTAGGCTTTGGATCTACGTCATATGTTAATTTTTCTAATATGNCTAGGCTTTGGATCTACGTCATCTGTTAATTTTTCTAATATGTTTTTGATAAAAAAACATATGCAGACCTTTATTATAATATTGGTTATATATTTTGATGATATAACANACTAGGCTTTGGATCTACGTCATATGTTAATTTTTCTAATATGTTTTTGATAAAAAAAACATATGCAGACCTTTATTATAATATTGGTTATATATTTTGATGATATAACATATATGAAAAATTATAACACCTTAAATTTAGTGTAACATATATAGTATTTAAACTAAAATACACAATACAGAAAACTATAAATGTAGTTACAAAATGATTATATGTATTCAATGTTTTATATTTCATACTTATGTGTTTTAATGTTTCAATAACTTATTGGTTGTATTTTAGGTATACAAGTTTATATAATGTAATTTAGAATTTCTTTTGTAATTCAACAGTGGAATGTCTACAACTAACAATCCTTGAAGCATGGAGTCAAGCTTTTATTAAGCTTAGCTAATGTTTCAGCGACAAACTAAACAATTTGTCATAGTCTTTCAACAAGAATGTAAGGAGTCGAGAAGTAAACCATTATTAGAAAAGTTTGAAGAGATTATGAGAAAATGTATGATGATGAATGCAAAGAGAATAATCATATCTAACATGTGGAATAAGAAGTTCACTCCAAGAACTGGAATAAGAAGTTCACTCCAAGGGCTAATGTAGATCTTGAATCAAAAAGAAAAAAATCTAAGGATTGCAAAAGGTATATGACCACATGAAACTTGCACAAGATAAACTTTCATGGTAATGCATTTTGTTTGGATATGAGAAACATAACTTGTGGATTTAGTTATTGGCGGCTTAATGGAGTTCCTTGTATGCATGCAATGTGTGTCATAACTACAATAAAACTTCAAGTTGATGATTTTGTGTTTGATTATTACTTGACAACAGATTGGAGGTAAACTGTATGCTACAGGTATTAGACCAGTCCATGGCATAAAACTATGTCAAATGCTAGGTAGGCTGCCTGTTTTGTCACCTCCTTTTATATATACAAAAGGTATGTCTAATAACTATGTTAGGAAGAAGGGTTCTTATGAGTCGAAGACTAAAATAAAACTTACATGTAAAAGATGTACCATTTTTAAAAATAAGGTCACAACAAGATAAGATGTTCCATGTTGCTCATGTTCCACCACGAAAAATGCCACAAGATCGTCCAAGAAAGGTGTAACTTTTTTTATTGGTTTTTTCCACATTTTGTTTATGTTGTAACCAAAGAGCATATTCTAATTTAATCCAGGAAGCATCACTAGGTATAAGAGCATGAGAGGGAGCATCATTACAAGAACCATCATCATAAGGATTTAGCTTCTCCTCTTTGTTTATAGAATGTTTACGAATGTTTATGAATGCTCTATGTATTATTTAAGAATGGTTTCTTCTTTTGTATCTTTAAGAATGTTTAAGAATGATCTATGTATTTAAGAATGTTCTCAATATGTTTTTGTTTGTTGATTCTGGTAGATTTGAAGACTTTGAGTGGGTTTTGAGAGGATAAATGCAAAGAAGATGACTCTATATTTGACTTTGTTCCTTCTTTTGATGAAGTCCAAGATGTTGTTTTTTATCTCCACCACTAATCATTTTTTTCTCTTCCATTTGTTTGTGTGATTCTTATGTACACAGAAATACCTCACTATTNTTATCTCCACCACTAATCATTTTTTTTCTCTTCCATTTGTTTGTGTGATTCTTATGTACACAGAAATACCTCACTATTATGATTAAGCATATGTGCCCATGGAACTAAGGAAAATCTTCCATCCATAGATGGTAATTGAACATGTTCACAGAAGCATAATTTGAACTGGCAAAGATAAGCATGCAACATTCTGTATACCACAAAGGAAGCAGAAATGAAATAATGAAATATATTGAATTGTTAATGGTCATCGTTCATAATTGTGCAGCAATTCATGAAAACATTTTAGAACAAGTCTATCGAGTCACTGATTCAAGATATGGTACCAATGATCATAATCGGCAAACGATTGCTTCTGATAAAATTTTACTTACCAACCATGAGATAGGATTCCAAAATAATAAGCATACAAAATTCTAAAATAAATACAAAAATTCATGTTGAATCAAGACTTAACAAGTAGATTAAATCTTTGATCTTGTGGGTTAAAGCTAAGATGATCTCAAGAAGAATTTCATATATCCTTTAGAAGAGTAATTACATGGGAATTTATACTAAAAATACATGCTTAAAATCCTAATTACATGTTTTGATCTAATGGGCTTCGAGCTGGAAGGCCCAACTCGTCAAATCGGCCTAATCTTGCTTCATGACCTCTAGGTCGTCTTGGGTCTCCTAGGTCGTCGCCCACCTGAGCCTTTATCTGAAATGAGCTTTTGGATAGGTGTTAAACCTGGTATCAACAGTTAGTCCCCCCCCAGGTCGGCGATGGCGCAACAAGTCATTGATTGAGCTTTCATAATTAAAAGTCTATTTCGGCTGAAGTGCATTTAATGCTTCGTAGCCTTTCGTGAATCATTTTCGTATGAGAAAATGAAGTGTCGCACATTTCCAGATTCCCACGCGCAATGATATCTTTTCTCGGTCATCGCCGTCTTCCAGGGGTATAAATACCCCCTCGCACCTTCATCCTTACACTTCACTTTTTCCAGAATTTTTTCTTCGCAGGTACAAACAATCTTCATTCTCTCTTCTTTCTCTCTCTACAATTTTTCAGCTCGGTAATATTGCCGATTTTAAACTACGTCTTCCTCCTGTGTAAACCTTAATGAGCCTTCTGCTTCTCTCGACGACCTGAATGCTGCCGATATTGAAGTTGTTCCCGAAGAACGAATTCCTCAAGGTAATTGGATCCAGCCCGATAACGAGCTGACAGGTCTCTCGCCTACCAGATGCACGAAGCGAACACTTCGAGATCTCACTCGGGATTTCTCCTTCTTTAGCGGGATTTTGTTCCTGATCTCCAAGCCTCATGAATGACCTTAGGATTATCCCCAAGGCTATGTCTGTTTGTACGAATCCTTTTTCAGGAAGTGTCATGTTTGGTTTCCTTTGTCAAAGTTGCTGATCACGTATTGTGCGAGACCGAAGATCTCCATCTCGCAACTAATTGCCCCTTCAATCAGACATATGATAGCCATACTGGCTGATGCTCATGAATTCTGGATGGAGGTCGACGTCAGGTTCCTGGAGAATATGTTATCAATCAACCTGGTGACGCAAAAGATGAAGTTGAATATGGGCTTCGTATACATCAATTTCAAGCCCAAGTACAAGCTGGTAAACACTAAACCGGACACAAAGATCCACGACCGGTAGGGGACATATTTCTTTCTAAAGGTCGTTCCAAAGTCTGACGTAGGAAGGATCTTGAAGCAGAAATGGGCAGAGACCTTCGGTAGATACCACATACGAAAAGCTGAGCTGAAACCTAATAAATTCGATGATGCTAACCAAATTTTGTTTTGTTATTACAGAGATTCATTTCAACTCATGTCTTTTTCCGCCGAACTTTCTAGAAGATTTTGGGAGGATTTAGGAGGTAGGGATCGTCGACATCAACCAATTCAACCTCAAGCGTATCCAACAGAGCATCTCGTTTATTAACTCAGGTGAGGTCATCCAGGTGTATGCTCTTTATCTAAAGGAATAAGCTTTCTAATTACGAGTTGGTATCTTTCAGCCAGTTAGGAGCTTAACGTCTGTCATGTTAAGAAAAACAAAAGAATGGGACGTCCAAAACCCCTAGCTGACTATTCCGCCAAGCTAGGAAAATCAGCTTCTAGTTTGAAGTGAAAACAGGTGCAGACATCTGGTTCTGCGGGCAGCGAGGATCCCTACATTCGTTGGTAACCAAGAGGAGACGCTAATCTAACTAGGATCGTCAGACTTCTGAAGTGGTGGTCATTGATTCGATAGAAGAGCCGAATTCAGCCGTTGTTCCAACTGAGAAACATGCTTCGAGAGAGGAGGTCCCTGCTGAGGGACAAACAGTAAATGAGGGTGTTTCTGCTGGGGAACACCAACAAACAGAAAATGCTCCTTAGGGGCAACATGAAGTTCCTGCTGTGGGAACATCTTCAGGGACTAGTGTCCCTGTTACCGACCTGAAAATTCCGCCACTTGCTCTCACTGGTGGAACTCCAACAGTCTCTTAGATTCTGGGTGAGATGACTGAGGGCCTAGACCCCATAGATGGTGGTTTAGAGACCTTTTCCCAAGAACTTCCTCATCTTCTTGGCGCAGGTGGTGATGGTGATGGTGAGGAAGAAGAGAAGGAAGACGAGGTTGAGGCAGAGGAAGGCGATGCCGCAGAACCTCAGGATACTGAGGGAGGAAGCTCCCAGTCGGCAAGACACGACAACTCACAGGGGAGTTGGACATTCTCGTTCACGCATATTGGCGTGCCGTTCGCGCAAGATAGACTTGCATGCGTGGGTTTAGTGAATCACCTCGGGGCCAACGGTCTGATCATTCCTACTGTAGATTGGTTGATGGCACCTAAAATTTATGAAGTTTTTTCTCGGCATGCTTGCCAGGTAGGTCGTTTTCTTCTTTTTCTTCCTTGTTGATTAAGTTGTATAGTTCTGATTTTGGCGTTTGCTTGATGTACATACTTTGGTGACGACCAATGTGCTCGTTGCCTTCTACGAGAATAAACTCTGAGCCCTGTCCGGTAATGAGGACGAGCTGGTCAAGTTGTCGAAGCTGGTCGATCAAGGTAAGTAATGGATCGCCAAAGATCAGATTAAGCTAAATAAAAAAGAGGAGGTGATCAAGCAGCTTACTACCCAGGTTGCTACTATAAAGAGGATGCTAAGTGACACGACGGCATCTGCTACTAAAGACCTTGCTGCTTTAAGGGCTCAACTTGAAGCTACTCAGGAGTTTGCTGCAGCGGAGCTCGTTGATCTACAGGCAGCCCAAGGTCAAGCTGGTACAGAATTCTGCGAGAGGCTTATGTTGTTCTCGAGAGACTGCATGAAAACTAGATGAAAATGCTCTGTATGTCCCGAGCTTCGCAAGTCATGCTAACACGGCGAGAGACTCATGTTGAGTGTGCAACAAAGCTTGAGAAGCTTCAACGTCACATGGAGGACCGGGACAAGGTTGATCCTATCATCCAGTCTTATGCTCAAGCTAAGGGGACGTTAGACTACGTACGAATCATAGTGGCAGAAGGTGGCGTGGTACCTGCGGAGCTCATGGCGAAGCTTGAAGCATATGTTGAGAAGTACAAGGAAAAGTTTGATCAGTTGGATATAACTGATGTGACACCCGAAGACTTCTGCTTCCGACATATGTTTAACGAGCATGGTTGAACTTAGTTTGGTCCGCCCAAGGAGGTTCTGATGCTTCAGCCGAGGTCCAGACTGCTACTCCAGCGATGCCGAGGGTGTAGATGTTCCTTTGGAGCAGCTTTCACGGTTTTCTTATGGTTGGGGTCAATCTGCCTTGTACCTCTTGTGTTCCTTTGGGGTAGTTTTTTTCTTCTTGGGATTAGGATCTGCCTTGTTTGTCGGCGGTCTAGCTGTTGTTTTTAGAAGGATTTATATTCCCTGATTCGTTATCTGTTAGGTTGTTGTCGTTTTTTTGCGAACCATGTAATGTCGGTATCTTTTGATAATGAAAATAGAGCCATAGTTCGGCGAGTTCTTTTGCTATGTCTGTCGATTTTACATTTTTTATCTGACGCATAAAGGTGTAGCTCGGTAGCCTTACCTGTTTGAGTTGATATTTTTAGCTAGGATGAGAAGGCTTTGATCTCGTTGTGTTAGTTTGTTGTGAGTCAGAGTTCGGCTCTTTCCTTCTGACGAAATATGCGGCTGAGGTAAATAGATGTTTCTCTAGTTTTTGTGCGAACATCCACCCAATCAAAAGCCAAAAAGAGGCGACTTGCATATCGTTCTTTTTGACAAATGATCTATTGACAAGAAACTTTAGTCTTGTCCAATACTCTCGGTAGGAGTACGCTAGTCAAAACTCGGCTTTTATGTGGAGTCTTATGCTCGAACGTTGTAACTTTGCACACGCCCAATACTCGTCTTTAGGAGTATGCGAGTCGGAGCTCAGATTTTATATAGAGACTTAAGCTAGAAAATGTTGTGACTTTGCACGTGTTCAATACTCATCTTTAGGAGTATGCGAGACGGATCTCGGCTTTGTTAACGGTCTTTGAAGCCATGATGAGAAAATTTGATCTCGCTGACATTCCCATCTAGCATAGGACATGTGCGAGTTGTTGCTCGACTTTTATTTAAAGGATATTTGGTATGTTAGATATTTCAGGATTTACAAAATATGCCAAGATTCTGATTTGGGGGTCGTTGATCCTGAGATAAAAGATGATTTTTATTAATTGAAATAGTTGCAGCCAGTGGGTTGCCTACGTATAGAGTTAACAAGGATCAAGCCAGGTCGTAGTTCACGGTACAATGGAACCTAAGAATAAAATATCTTTAGTTTGGTAGCATTCCAAGAGTTCGGGATCAGAGTTTCGTCTTCAACTTTCAATTCGTACACTCCTGGTTTGACTATCTTGGATATTTCATATGGACCTTCCCACCGAGCTCCCAGTTTGCCGGTTTTTTCTTCTGCTGTGTTCGCGTAAGTCATGCGCAAGACTAAGTCTCCTACTTCAAACCTTCTCTGATTTACGCCTTTGTTGTAGTATCGCATCGCAACTTGCTGATAGGCGTTTAACCATATCAGCGATCTGTCTCGTATCTCTTCAATGTCACCGAGTGAATCGAGTAGCATTGCGTTGTTGGTGGCTTTGTTTTCCGGCAGCTTGACTAGGCGTAAACTGAATATTGCTGCTTCCGATGGTTGTAAAGCTTCGATTCTGTGTGCTAGAGAGAAGGGGGTCTGATTGGTGGATTGTCGAGATGTAGTTTGGTAAGACCATAAGACACCGTCTAGCTTGTCTAGCTCTTCGACCCAGAGTCCCTTTTTGGAATCTAGAAGCTTCTTGAGTCCGCCGACTATGGATTTGTTGATGGCTTCAGCTTGTCCATTCCCCTGGGGATACTTCGGCGTGGAGTGATTTAATCGGATATTCCACGTAGAAAACAATTAGTACGTAATATATTAGTGTTAAATAATGTAGTTTGATTAATGGTGTGACTGGTTCGCCATCCACCTCTCATAGAACGCTTTTACTGTCTTGGCGCAAAAATTGGTTCTGTTATTTGTCGTAATTTTGTACGGGACGCCGTGTCGGCGGATAATATTCTTCCATATGAAATATTGTACTTGCAATACTCATACATCATAGGTCATTAACGACTTTATATATTTTTTGCTTTGTACCGAGGTGGAAGTTTGTGGTAGTTTTAGTCATGAAACCTGTTTGGCCTTGACCGCCGCATAGGACTCTGCTTCAACCCATTTGGTGAAATAATATGTCATGACCGGCATGAACTTGTGTTTGTTTGTTGCGATCGGAAATGGGCCTACTACATCCATTGCCCACTTCATGAACATATAAGGATTTACGAAGGCGTTTAGCAGTTCGGTAGGCGCGTGGTTCGTTGGTCCGTGTCGTTGGCACATCTCGCATCGTTTGGAAAATTCCTAGCTATCACGTAACATCGTCGGCCAATAGTGTTCGTGCTTCTTTATTCTTAGAGCTAGGTAACGTCCGCTATAATGACTTCCGCCAGCTCCTTCATGCAGCTCGGCGAGGACTTGCTGTACGTCGTCTCTGACAATGCAACATAGAAGAATTCCCGAAGCGGAACGTTTATACAGGTGCTCGTCTACGATGGTGTACCTTGCGGCTTTGACTCGAAGGCGACGTGCTGCCCATTTATCTGCTAGTTCTTTTCCTTTAAGGATATAATTTGTTATCTTGGTGCGCCAGTCGGTTTTGCCGTGCTCGCCTTGTTCTTGATTAAAATATATGAGTTCGTCAATGGTGTTGGCCATCATGCTAGTTATGTTTGGTAAGGTTATGTACTCCATAGAGATAGTTCGCTTCAACATGAGCTCGTTGGTGGATGCCATGTTTGCCAAGGAGTCGGCGAGTTGATTCTCGTTTCTCGGGATTTTGGTGAGCTCGAAGCTGTTGAATTCGTCTGCTTTTTCTTGGACCATCTGGGGGTACTGTAGCATTTGATCATTTTCGGCGGCGTACTCATCACTGAATTGACTGGTAACGAACTGAGAGTCGCAGAAGGCGTGTATTCGCAAGGCGTCAAGGTTCTTGGCGAGTCACAATCCAGCTAGCAATGCCTCGTACTCTGCTTCATTGTTAGATGCTTCTAATTTGAAACTGAAAGCTTGTTCGAGTACCTCCCCGGTAGGTGATTCGAGTCGGACACTTGCATTGGATCCTTGCTTCCGCCTTGAGCCACCGACATAAAGATTCCATATTCCTGGTGGAGGTGTACTATCTGATCCAAGCGGGACCTCAGCTATGAAATATGCGAGGACCTGTGATTTGGAACATGTACGATTTTGATACTCCATGTTGTATTCACTGAGCTTGACTGCCCACTTGGTTAACCTGCCTAACTGGTTTGGGCTATGGAGGATAGTTCAAAGTGGTTGGTTGGTGAGTATGATGATAGTGTGCGACTGGAAGTAGGGTCGTAGCTTCCAGGATGCAGACACTGCTACCAGAGCTACCTTCTTAATGGCCGGATTTCGCGTCTCAACGTCTTCTAGCGACTTGCTTACGTAGAATATTAGTTTTTGCTCGCCTTGATTTTCTTTTACAAGGACGCTACTGACGGCTACTTCGGAGACTACGACATATAGGTAGAGGATTTCACCGTCTTCTGGTTTGGCAAGTACGGGGGGCGTTGTTAAGTATGACTTGAGCTCGTCAAATGCGTCCTGGAATTTTTGATCCCATTCAAAGCACTTGTTTCCTTTGAGGATTTGGTAAAAGGGTAAACTTTTGTCAGTTGATCTGGAGATGAATCTATTTAGCGTGGCGATGCAGCCTATAAGGTTATGTACTTCTTTCTTCGTTCTAGGTGCTGGTAGATCGAGAATGGCTCCTATCTGTTTGGGGTTTGCTTCGATCCCTATCTTAGTTACGATATAACCCAGGAATTCACCTAATGTGACTCCGAAGGTACACTTGGATGGATTAAGTTTCATTCCGTAGAGGTTGAGTGTTTCAAAACATTTTTCTAGGTGTTGCACGTGATTCTCAGCTTCGGCTAACTTGACCAACATGTCGTCGATGTAAACTTCCATGGACCTGTCGATCTCGCTAACGAACATTTTGTTTACCAGACGTTGGTAGGTGGCTCCTGCGTTCTTGAGCTCGAAGGGCATTACCTTTTAGTAGTACGTTCCTCTGTCTGTGATGAAAGATGTTTTCTCCCGATCTGCAGGATGCATCATAATCTGGTTATACCCTGAAAAGGCATCCATAAAGGATATGAGCTTGTTGCCTGCAGTAGTCTCCACAAGCCTGTCTATATGTGGTAGAGGAAAGCTGTCTTTGGGGCACGCTTTGTTGAGATCAGTGAAATCAACGCATACGCGCCATTTTCCATTCTTCTTCTTGACGATGACTAGGTTGGCCAACCATTCCGGGTATCTGACCTCAGTGATTGAGCCGACATTCAGGAGTTTCTCTACTTTGTTGTTGACTGCTTGAGAGTGTTCCGACCCTAGCTTATGACGTTTTTGTTTTATTGTCTTGTAGGTCGGGTCAACGTTTAGGTCGTGGCAAGTGATGAAAGGGTCAATTCCCTTCATGTCATCCATGGTCCAGGCGAAAATGCTGGCATTATTCCTTAATAGCAAGATTAATTTGGCTTTATGTTTTCCGCCAGTTCCTTCTCAATTCCGGTAGTGCGGTTTGGGTGCTCGGCGTGAATACTGACTTGTTCGACTTTGTCTAATTCTGGTGTGAAGTTGTAGGTCATCTGAGAGTTTACAGTTTTCTCTGATACCTGCAAGGTTCGCATACGGTGCTCGGTCAGGAAGCAGGTCCGAGCTACTCGCTGATTTCCTCTTATCGTCCATGTTTTTCTACTTGTTGGGAATTTGATGCACTGCTGGTAGGTTGATACTGCCGCCTTCATGGAATAGAGCCATGGTATACCTAGGATTATGTTGAACACAGAATTCTAGTCCATCACGACAAATTTGACCATTAGGGTGGAGCCCCTGGCCTGAACGGGCAAATTGATCGTTCCGGTGGAAGAGACGGTTTCGCCACTGAAACCTGTGAGCGTTTTGCTGCTGTCTTTAATTAGGTTGGCGTTGATTCCCATGTTGTTTAGCGTGTCTTTAAAAATGATATCCATCGAGCTACCTGTGTCGACTAAGATTTTAGCCACCTCTGTATTTGCGATGACCATCTCGATAACTAGGAAATCGTTGTACGGTTGACTTAATCCCTTTAGGTCGGCATCCCCGAACTCAAGTGGCTGGGAGGTCGGCGTGATGTATGTTTGTTTCTTTTGTGCAATGATAACTCGTCGTTCAGAGTTTTGGATTGATCTTACTGAATCATTGCAGGAGGTTAAGCCACCCATGATCACGTTGACTCGTTTTCTCGGTAGTGATCTTTCCATAGCTCGATCTTCTGGGCTATGATCTCGAGTTTGAGTAGGGGGTATCNGGAGGTCGGCGTGATGTATGTTTGTTTCTTTTGTGCAATGATAGCTCGTCGTTCAGAGTTTTGGATTGATCTTACTGAATCATTGCAGGAGGTTAAGCCACCCATGATCACGATGAATCGTTTTCTCGGTAATGATCTTTCCATAGCTCGATCTTCTGGGCTATGATCTCGAGTTTGAGTAGGGGGTATCATGTCGTCGACAGTATGCGAGCTCTTTTCCCGGATTGTGCTGACGTGTTGGGTTTTACCCTTTGTGGCCGAATTGTGCCATGAGTTCTCGCTTCGTCTCCTATCATTAGATGTATTTATGTTGGTATTAATTTCGCCGTCCTGAAATTTCCTTAACAAATTAGCCTGCAAATGATGACAGTCTGCGGTTTTTTGCCTGTTTTGTTTGTGGAAGTCACAGTATGCTTCTGGGTCGTCGTCGGAAGGTGGAGGTTGGTCTGTAGTTTTCTTACTCTCATTGATCGCGTAGGTAGCACAACCTCGTCTATCTCTTGAGTAGTGCTGCCTAGGTTCTCGAGGAGTCTCGTCCCTATCTCGGCTTGGTTTCACAACCTAATGTTTTTAGATATTACAACATGCTCTTCCTCTATTTCGATAAACTTGTTGGCTCTATGGAGCGCGTTTTCTAGTGTTTGTGGTGAATTGATGAGTAGCTCGTCTTTGTAGTCGCACATGAGTCTTTGGTTTTTCATTTTTTCTAATGTTGTAAATTGTTAGACGGTAGATAGCATGAGATCTTAAAAATATAAATGGGCTTTTAAGNCTCTATGGAGCGCGTTTTCTAGTGTTTGTGGTGAATTGATGAGTAGCTCGTCTTTGTAGTCGCACATGAGTCTTTGGTTTTTCACTTTTTCTAATGTAAATTGTTAGACGGTAGATAGCATGAGATCTTAAAAATATAAATGGGCTTTTAAGGGCCCAATTTTGTCAAAACATAACCCAATGGAGATGGAAAAAGATAGATAAGACGAGAAGAAGCTAAAGAAACAAACAAAGCACAAATCGAAGTGGACATGGGTGTAAGCGGCGGAGGAGAGCAGAGGAGAAGCGGCGGAGAAATGATGGCGATAGCGAGCTTGTTCAATGATAATCACAATCCGATTCAGCAATTACAGGTTAAATTCAGGGAAGTAGAAACTGGTTTCAAGACATGGTTGTCGAAGCAGTCGCTACCGGTGGAAGCCGCCGTAGTCACAACTATGAGTGGTGTACAAGGAGCTTTTATCGGAGGTCTCATGGGAACGCTATCCCCTGAAATGCCACAGGCCGGCGTTGACCCTAAAGCCATGGCCTCGATGAAGCAAGCTCAGGTATCTTCGTGTAAAATAATTCATGTGATTTCCAACGCTATGTTGTTATTTATGGAAGACAATTTCTGGTTTTAAATTACTGTAGGCTCTGGTTGGTGGGCCATGGGTCCAGGCTCGTAATTTTGCAGCCATTACCGGTGTTAATGCGGGAATTGCATGTGTTATGAAACGAATTAGAGGCAAAGAGGATCTTGAATCTGCGTAAGTTTCAATTCTAACGCATTCTTTGTCTCTGTTGAAACTACCGTTTTTGGACTATAAGAATCATTAAGAGTTGTTTATGTTTTGCTCTTGTCACTTTTTATTTTTATATTAGTAGGTCACTACTTGGTTATATTACATATCAGCTTTCATTTACATGACCATGATCTCTTTGTATATGTTATGTGTTGATATTCTAGAATCAATTCTTTGTGTTTAAGTAAGATATGCGCTCTTCCTCTTGCTTATGTTTACTGTGGCTTGCTTGTTTCAAGTTTATTTATGTGAACTTGTTATTTGGTTACCACTAAGTATACAAGTATTAGAGATTAATGATTTAACTTTGCAGTGTGGTTGCAGCGTTAGGATCTGGATTTGCATTCTCTTTCGTGAGCCAAGGATTGCAAGGACAACCTCTAAATGCAGTCACCACTGCTGCTGGGTTTGCTCTTTTCCAAGGGATATTTTTTAAGGTAAGTGATAATCTTTCCATGAACCAACCATGCATAAGCATTTGTTCTTAACCCATTTTTCCTTCTTTTTCTTTAGTTGGGTGAAAGATTCTCCAAACCAAGCCCCGAAGACCCGTTTTACACACGATCAAGAACTATGCTATTGAAGTTAGGTCTTGAAAAATATGAGAAGAACTTCAAGAAAGGACTTTTAACAGATCCCACCTTACCATTGCTTACCGACAGGTATGTGATATATGTATATCTCCTTCTAGCTTAGAGCTTTCGTTTATGTAGCAACTAAAGCTAAGAAAATTCTGAATCCAGCGCGCTGAGAGATGTGAGCATCCCACCAGGGCCAAGGCTTCTGATACTAGATCATATCCAGAGGTTTGACTCCAATTTTTCTGCTCCTCCATTGATCAAATATATGAATCTGTAAAAGTAACTGAAGTGGACTACATACCATTACTATCTCTTGTTTTGACTGCAGGGACCCTGAAATAAAGGGCAAACGAGGAAAGTAGTAATTGAGCCTTTTGTTTATATGGTGATCACGAGAAGCTATCTGTTTGATGGTAAGGATCTTTAAACACAAATGTATTGTTAGTTTTTGTTTAGCTGTTGTTACTCTGAAAAACTCTTGTTAGATTCTTCTATTAGCAATCTTTGATTCTCTTTGTAATTGAGTGTTGCGTCACAAATCGAATTGGATTATTTACGAAATAAAAGTGGGAATGCTTTGTCTGAGCAAGGTTCATAAGGTAATTGTTAATACAAATTTTTGGCCAATTACCAGAGGCATAATTTTGTGACGTCTAATCTTTTTCTACCAAGTATTTTGTGCTGTCTTGAATTTTCTTGTACTTTAAAATACTCCATCTTATTGTTATCAAAATATCTACATCAGAATAATAGGCGTAGCCACGGAAGAAACTTGATGAGACGTCTCTGTCTCTGTCACTATCGTAATGACTAAAGTACATGGATGCAATAATGCCTATTTTTATCCATTTTGGTTTGGAATGGTTGCTGCGGATTTAAGTGTGATGTGAGACGAAATAACATGGTTGCTCCGGTAACAGTGATTAACGGTAAAAGACATCTTTTGAATAGTAAAAATATTTGTTTTTTTTGTCGACATGATAATCAAAAAGGATTACAAAACGTGACACATCAAATCTCGCAAATATTCGAAATTTCAGGAAATATAAGTTTGATACAATGGAAACCAAAGATGAAATATAGATCTAATGACCAAGAAGAAAAGAAAGCGGGGAAAAAAAAAAAATATACAAGTGCTGATGGTCTTTCGAAGATCCAAGGAGAGAAGCCAGNTGGAAACCAAAGATGAAATATAGATCTAATGACCAAGAAGAAAAGAAAGCGGGGAAAAAAAAAAAAATATACAAGTGCTGATGGTCTTTCGAAGATCCAAGGAGAGAAGCCAGTCTTGACACCAACAAAGATAACATCACTACAAACCCTGCAATATCTATGAAAAAGTTGAAAACAACTCTAATCAGCATTTGCAAACAAGCCATAGCTACACCAGAGGACTTGAGGCCTAGGAAATGACCAAACACACACACTCTATACCCTAAACCAACATTCTGAGGCTTAGGAAACGACCAAACACACACACACACTACCCTAACCCATATTCAAACAAGCCATATTTACACTGGAAGACAAAAATACCCAAGATCAAACAGAAACTAGCCATGATCCAACAATAGCAAACCCTCACCTTTATCTAATGAAACCAGAATAGGATCACATGAGAAGACCTTACTAGAGAACCCAACAAACCCGTGAGGCAGCCGACCGAACACTGATGTCGGGAAGAGCATATGAGAAATCGAGAAAAGGCAGAGCTAGAAGCGCAAGAGAAGACGTCAGAACTGGAGCGAAGAGAAGGTAGAAAAAGAAGTCATAACTGTTGGGCTAGGAGCTACGGGGAGACACTCTAGCACCAAAATCCACCAGGAAAACGCACCAAACTCACTGTATCTAGGACAAGGGACCTCGAGGCAGCCTAGAGACGACAAATAACCAAGTTATAAACAACAAAGGAGATAAAAGAGTGGTGACGCTGGCGAGGACCCGGCGCCTTCGCTGAACCAAGCACGAGATTATGTTTTTCTCGGGAACAAAGCTAAAGAAAAATATCTAAGAAGGAGAAAGGATGAAAAAAATATTTAATATATATATATATATAT
>OVBE01008184.1:0-17497 GCA_900406425.1 Iberis pinnata
ATTCGCCACAACCAGTTTCATGGTCTACCTACTGAGCATCCCATGGATCACATTGACCATATTATTTGGTATCCTATGAACATGCTTGAGATAGACTGTTTTTGTCGTTTAGTGGCATTCTAATGGTTTAGCTCGGTTAGCAAATCCTGAGGGAACTAATTGACTGAGTCAATCACATAGTTTGGGCTCCTAGAATATGGCAGTCTGGACCATAACATTGCACTAACACGCCTTTACTAATTATATATAATAAGGTACCTGGGAGTATAGCATGGGTTACTTCAGCGCCGTAGCGCCTGGTACTCGAACATTGGCTCGGGGCAAGAATTACTACACAACTTTTTTTTGAATCAACAAAAAGAATCTTTTGAGTAATATATCTGGAAATTCCCGCGGATTCTTTCTTAATATCATTTCGAACGGTTTTGAGGAAGTGAATAATTTAGGGAACGGTCCGAGGACATTTGTAGCACAACCCAGCTTAATGGTGTATCCAGAGATTTCATGCACTACACTATGTTCTGTCACTCTCTAGCTGAGAGAGTCCTTCGCTGGTTGAAATCCTTACCTGCTGGTTCTTTTTTAACTTGGGATGACTGCAAGGCCAAGTTCCTAAATTACTTCTTCACAACTACTAGGACCAACTCTTTGCGAAATAAGATCTCTGGATTTATGCAAAGTCCATTGGAATCATTTGATGAAGCCTGGGAACGATTCAAGGAACATCTTCGTGATTTCCCACACCATGGTTTCTCATATGTAAGTCTCATCAACACTTTCTATAGAGGAATCAATCAGAAATACTAGTTGTCTTTAGATACAGCAAGTGATGGTGATTTCATGACTAAAGCTATCCCAGATGCCTATCGGTTGATAGAGACCTAGCTATAAGCAACATCAATCATTGTCCATACTATGATAGAAGAACCAAGGGAACTACATCTGAAAACTCTAAACTTTCAGAAGTAAAGGGACAAGTCTCAGAGATGAAAGGGATGCTTACTCAACTTCTCAAGAACCAGAGCCAGAAACATGTCAGTTTTGCTGAAGATCTATAAGTTGATTGCTTTGCTCTTCAAGAGCAAAATAATGAAGGATTTGAAAAGGAAGTGAGTTACATCAATAGCCAAGGTCAAAGGGTATACTGTCATGGGTACAATTCATGTTTCAACAAGACTCACCCAAATCTCTCTTGGAGAAGCACTAATGTAGACAATCCTCAAGATCAATTCTACTCAACTCATCAGTAAAAGACCTTTATGTAGAACTGCAATTCAGGCGGTTTTCAACAAACCTCTTATCATGTATTTCAACAAGCACCTCCACCTCAATCTTAGCAAAGCAACTCAATAGAGATGATGTTCAAACAACTGTTGGAAGAACAACAAAAATCCCAAAGAGAAGAAAAGGAACTAAACCAGAAGTTTGAAGCCCTCTCTACATAAGTGAACCATTTGGATACTCAAGTTGCTCAGACTTCTGAAGCTGTAAAAAGACAAGTTGGTCTCTTTCCTGGGAAAAATGAATATAATCCAAAGGTTATTATAAGACCATAGTTACTAATTTGATAGAAGAAACTGGTGATTTGGAGAGTAATGCAGAATTGGAGAATCTTAAATATGGTTAAGACTCGACAGATCGGTCGAGTACTTTTCAATCGATCGATCTCTCTACTTTCGAAGGAAGAGATCGATCTATCTCTCCCAGATCGATTGAGCACTCCATGTAAAAACTTCCCAGGAAGAAACGCACGATCGAGCAACACTGATGCCCAATCAATCCCATAAGCTCTCGGCCAAAATGCTCGATTGATCTCTCCTAGATCGATCGGGTAAGCGGTGTTAGATTTGAAACTTATAGAGATAGATCGAACCCTTCAGAGATCAATCGATCTCTCTTCCCAGATTTATGTGATTCCTTCAATGGTTTATAAACCAATAATTCCTTACCCAGTGCAACCTACGAAGCCCATACTAAATTTTTAGGATGGAAAGATGATAAGAAAGCAACCAAATCCAATTAGGAAGCTTCATAAGCTATAAGATCTTGGGGAATTTTTGGTCCCTTGTTCGATTAACAAAGTGGAATTCACATACTGTCTCTTTGATACTAGAGCTAATGTGAATGTCATGTCAATCACTATTGCAAATAGATTAAGGATTTCAAGTATCACACCATCTAAGACAACTTTTACGCTTGCTAATGATTCTACTGTATCTTCAAGTGATTTTATCTCTGATCAATTGGTACAAGTTGGAAGTTGTCTAGGTCTTATGTATTTTCACATCATTATGATGAATAGGAATTCAGATGAACCTTTGGTTCTATAGAGACATTTTCTTGCAACTATAGGAGTTGTTGTTGATCTTCCTAATCAGCTTTTATGCTTGACAAAGGTAAATAAAAAGGTTTTCTATCCAGCAGTTCTTCCAAAGGGTAAATCTAGGCTAACTATGGTGAAAGAAGAGGAGACGAAGCATGGATATCAGATCGAACATGATCCTAAGGGTGCACTTGATGAAGTCTTGCATAAAGAAGATCAAATCTCAAAAAAAGGGTACAATTCCAAAGGTCAAAGCAAAAGAGAAGGTGAAACCAAAGAAGATCAAGAAAGATTCTCATATAACTTTGACTCCTCATGCAATAGTTGGAGATTCGATTGAGTACAAGGTGAAAAGTAAGGGTTCTTCTAAACCCTTCTCAAAGGTTAGAGCATTCTTAACCCTAGAGCTTAAGGAGAAAGGAACTAGTGCTGCAAAGGATGTGATGAGTAAGGTTCTGAAGCTGAAGATGTCTGATTTATGAGTTTTTTATGGAGCGTCTCTTGATGATGATGCAATCCCAGATTAGAGGTAAGTACCGTCAAGATAAGTGACGTTAAACAAGCGTTAAGTGGGAGGCAACCCATTATTTGGTGTTTTAGATTTAGTATTTTTAGTTTATGAGTCAGTTTTTCTTTTAATTACTAACATATTGATTTTTAGTTTTGAGTTTTCTGTGACTTAGGATATTACTGGTGAAGGATCTTCGAGTCTCTCCGGGTTATCTCTTTTTATTTTCAATCTTAAGCATTTCACTTGATTTTTTGGTTGTCTTAATGGTTTCTCTCTTGATTCTTGCTAATGTCTATTAGTATTACTAAGATTATTGCTCACCATTAACCACTTTTCTTGATGTTTTACTTTGAATTGATTTTAGACTTATGATCCGTTGGTTTTTCTCATTAAGTATCTCTTGATTCTTGCTAATTATAATAGTATTGCTTGATCATTGTTCTTTACTTACCAACTTGATGATGTGATACTGGATTGATTGCTTAGAACTGTTTCGAATGATGCCTTTCATATATGATTCTTGATAACTGTTAATTAGTATTGCTCGGTCATTATGCTCTTAATGGTTTCTCTTACAAGTGATTCTTGTTAGATGTTAAGTTAGCATTGCTCAATCATTTCATCATGTGTTTTAAATCGAAAGAACATTAACACTTCTCTTGAGTGTTTGTTCGTTTTGTAGAGATATCAGTTACATGCAGAAACTTGATAGCATGAGGTAGCAATTTGGGACATACTTCGGATAGGGACACTTCACCATTAGTACCTTCCTTCCCCTTGAACTCATATAGTCTTGTTTTTATTTTCATCTATTTTAGAATTATCTATTGATTCTGGTTACTTTTATTTCTTCTCTTGGGTTTATTTTCATACCTTGATGGTATGAAGTAAGTATGGGGGAGGGTGTAACAATACTAACTATGTTTTGATGTTCTGTCTTTTGGTGAATAGTTTTCAAATTTTTGTTTTGATTTAGTTGAGTCTTATAGAGTCGAAGGAATTATGACCAGAATATGTGATGATTATTATCCTAGTGTGAGTGTAGTAGGTTACTTTAGACTTCCTACTTAGATTAATTGCTGAGTTAAGATTGAAACCCCATTGCTGATTGATTTGCTTCTGAAAATTCTGAGTCTTTTGAGTTGTTGATGATTTGATGCTAGCTTTGCCATGATAGGACTTAACCTGAACTTAATTTCTCTTGCTTATGGTGTTGGTATACTCTGAAAGCTAGGTACCTTGCTCTTCAGTTTTCTGTAAAACCGACAAGTTCTTTTAGTATGATCCATATCCTTTCTCTCTTTTCCTTCAAGTGGTTTTTTTTTAAAGGATCGAAAGTGAGAAATGTGAAGAATGAAAAGAAAAGAAAAGCGCAGAAATGTGAAGAAAAGAAAAAGAAAAAAAAAAGAAAAGAAAGCAGTAATAAAATAAAGAAAAAAGTGAAAAACGAGGAAAAAAGATCAAGACCAGAACTCGCTTGATGCTCTGTTTGGTGTGGGCGCTTAGACAGAAGAGGTACTTGATTGGATTTATCGATGCCCCATAGGTGAGAATGCATTTATTTGTACTTAATTGAACTTAAAGAGTTGGTTGAGATGACATGATATTTGATTGATTTGGGATTCAGAGTAGGGAGCATGCTATTAGTAAAGTGGTGGGAAACAATTCATTCGAAATAGTTGTTTAAGATTGATTTTTTATTTTTGGTATCTATTCTTAAGGTTTATGAGGTTTTGCGAGTTCCTGTGTAGTCCTTTTCAAACCTCGTCTCTAGATTTAATCTTTCTTTACTTGAGGACAAGAAAAGATCTAAGTCTGGGGGAGTTGATATTACTCGATTTTAACGCTTTCTAGTGAGTATTTATGTTTGCTATTAAGCATTATCTGAGCGTTTTCCTTGTATAATTGGCATATTTTGCAGGATTATAGGTGTTCGGATCATTTTGGAGCAAAATAATGGATTTAGAGCAATTCAGAAAAGTGCAGAATCTGCCCAGACAGAATGCTCGATCCAGCACTCAAATGGTTGATCCAGCACTCAACTGCTCGAACATAATGCCCGATCGAGCAAAACCTCTTGGATTTCTACGAACAGAGTGCCCGATCGAGTGACTGATCATTCTCAAAAGTGCTCGATCGATCCTTATATCCGAGAAAAAACCATAAGAAAGTCAAATTACAAAACCGTCTTCAAGCTTATCTGCAATTTTCCTTATTCTATTTGATTTATTTTGAACTATAAAAAGCTCTAGGCTTTTTTATTTTAGATACGCTTTATTTTATTCTAAGTTTTTACTGAGGGAAATGAAGACCCAAAAGCCTATATTTGGGAGACGTTTCTATGAACACTTCTTTTACATTCAATATATGTTTTATTCTTTTGATTATGAGTTCTTCTTTGATATTGATTTGTGTTTACTTTTCAATATCATAGTAGGTTTTAGTTAGGTTTTAGGGTTTCCCAGGGAAACCAAGTTTGATTGTTAGGTTTGTCATAACAGGATTGAAATTTTTAGGTTCTTAGTCTAGACTTGTTCTTAATGCATGAATTAGAGTAGCTAACTAGTTCATTGATATTAGATTGATAAGCACAAACGGATTTGGTTTAGAGATCTGACATAATCTAGATGATAAATGTCTTTGCTTGCGGGAGTATTGTCTTAGATGTTTATGAACTTATCAAATCTTATCTTAATGCTTGATTAAATTATCTAAACACGGCAGGTGTTTGTCTTTAGTAATTCGAACATAGGGAATAATACTTTATGAGGAGATTAGTCTAGCTTCTGTCTTTTGAGTTGAGAACTATTTTCAAAACTAAAATCCTTGCATGATAACTTGACTTTTAAACCTGATAACATGTAGAATTCCCTGTTGCCCGACGCTTTATTTTTATTGTTTACAACTGTTAGTTTTAGTTATTGCTAGTTAGTTACAAAAAAAAAACTTTATTTATCTGTCTTTGCTATATTCGAAATAAAACTGAAAGTCGTGCTATCTGGTCTCTGTGGGATTCGACCCTATCTATACTATTGTGATATGATATCTCCAATGTAGTTTAGGAATTAAATTTTATCTCTATCAATATCCTTCTTTAAAAAGGTTGACAAACTTCTTTACTGGCATTTTAGATATTATTGGATTAGTAACTTTAAGTTTTACACTTTTTGTGACATCGTCGTAAAACCTTCTTTCGATTAACCAAAAGAAAGGACTACAATTCTGGATACACAACCGACAAGTTCAGGGACGTGAGCATGGATAAGTCTACATCTTATCTGTTTCACAAACCAGAGGAACGCTTACACCCACCCGCTGGAAAGGACTTGTCGAAAAATATACCAAAATTTATTGGGAAGGCTTCATGCTATGCTAGCTCGGCAAACCTAAGAAGGTAAAATTATTATAAAAAGTAAACTACACACATGAAAATATACACATTGAGAATATCAAATCAGTATGTTGATGCAATATTTTCCAAGCTAAGTTTTCCTTACTAAACTTCCTCATTTCGATTCATGCAAAGTAGAAAAGGTGGATATTAACTGCCTCATACTCTCACTAAGTTTCTATTCCACTACATCTCTGTTAATAACTCTAAACATAAAGATTCTAGATAACTGAATAAGAGGAAGGATCGTGGCGATTTGAAGTTGAAGAGATGGCAGGTCAATCAAGAACGGAATCCAGTGTTTTTGGTGGTAATAAATGAGGCGATGATCTAGAAGACATCTATTTGTTTTGATTTTGGAGTGGTTAGTGATAATGAAGTGGTGAATTTTCAAATGAAGAAAATTGTTCTTATCTTTCTTGTTGGTTCTTCTTATTTTCCTTTTGCGGTTTTGACATTATGCCACTTTTCTTGTTCGTTGATTTAATGGTTTTTTATTAATATAATTAGGTAAATTATCTGCGCGTGCCGCGCGTGAACTCTTTTATTAAAATATTTCTATTATTATATAAGTTATTAAAATTAATTTACAAAAGTATTTAAAGAAACTATAAATTATGTTAACTAACATATTAATTTAAACCTACAACATGGAAATTCATACCTCCACATAGACTATGGAGTAAACTTTTTCATCATATATATATGACTACATGGTAATTTTATTTTTAAATTTTCTTAGAAAATTTAAAATACTTCATAATACAAAAGCATAATTTTCTTGTTATTAAAATAGTAATGAAACTGTTTAAACAAGAATACAGATATTGTTTGTCAAATTGTAATTATTCTCAACCGTAAGAACTATCCATTTTTTCTCTTGTTCCGTGTTGTTCGAATGTTTGTCTTGCTATTTGTGAGACTCTTTTTTGAAATATGCTTTGATCCATCTATGTTTTTGATCTTTTAAGATCACATTTTTTTGTTGCCTCACTTATGCTCTTTCCTCGATGTATAGTTTATTTTTCTGTCTTTTCTCCTACTTTTTCAGTTTGACAGTTCTTGACTCTATTATTAGTATTTGGCATGTCTTCTGGTTTAACTTTTGGTTCACATGTGAAACTTTTTTGTTATAAATGTGTGTAAATATAAATACTTATATATATATATATATATATATATATATATTACATATATCTAATTAAATTATCTCCAAAATTTAAAAACTATGCTTATTGCTTACCCTTTCGATATTTTCTATTTTTCTTGTTTCCATAATTGTAATGTCATATGACATAGATCTATAGTTAAATTAGTTTACTCTTACTGTAAAATTCAACTCTATGTTAACAAGGCAGTCACTAATTACCGAATATAGAGCATCATCACTTATACTTTTGTTATTGTCTTTCTGATAAATAAATTAAGTATCAATAGTTAATATTATTTATATATATATATATATATATATGTAATGATTGACAATTATTTGTATCTTCTGATTCTAACTTACCCTCCCTTGGACCAAATTAGTTGCAATTGTATTTAAAATATTTGTTACATCTTTATTAAACAGTACAAACATCGCAGTTTCTGTACTATCATCAACAATCACTTCTATTTGAAACCTAATTAATTATATTATTATCAAAAAATTATTTTATAAAATTATAGGTTGTAATTTAAAAAAAAACTAAAATTTATTTTATGGTTATTCTATAGAACACTAATGTAACTACCTATAAATGTAATTTAGGTAAATATTCCCAAAAAAGTTTTATTATAAATTTTTTAAATGACTATACCTTAATGTCCCACTAATTAGATTATCGATACAAAAATTAAATATGAGTTTGTCTCCATCTCTTCTTAGTTTTTTATTGCAACCATGGCAAGAAATATAGTTCCATCTGCCGTTAGTACATAACTCCGTAATTTTTCCACGGCATTTAAATAAGATTTTCTATCATAAATGATTAACTACTAAGAATATTTCAAGGCATGTATTTGAGTTTAATAAATCGCAGTAATTTCATATTTTCTATTACACAATTACTTTAAAGTAGGATTACCTCTTCATTTTCACTAGAAGATAAGAGATTAAAGAGTTCGTAGATTGTAATGAATTTAGACTCATTTAGCGATCTCATACTTGTGGTGGAACTTGAAATAGATTGAATTTTTTGAAGTGTACTATTATAAGAAAAAAACCTTAGACAATCTTCTTAATAAATTGCTGAAAACTGAAGATAAATTATTACTTTTGAATGAAGTTGTTTATTGCATTTATTTTGTCATTCAAGATTATTTTTGAAGCCATGGTGGTGTTAAGATACAAGTAATCTGATAATTAAGTATTTTAAAATTTTTAGTAATGAATTTATTACTCATATTCATTATATCCTAATCATATATCATGATCAAATACCCGAATACTATTTTGGCTTAACACTAGTTATTAAAATTACTTCTCCTTTTGAATCTTTCTCTCCAAAAATGTTTTTTGTTAGATAATGTTGACTAATATAATGGTAGATAATAACTAAATAATTACCAATCAATAATTATGCTTATTTGTATCTTTGAATGTTGGTCATTGTTTGATAATTCAAGTAATCCAATTTCTAAAATAACACCAATAACATATGTTAAATAAGTGAATAACGATATGTCAACTTTTGGTACACAACTAAACTGATCAAAATTCATAAATTCAAAAAATATATATAATTAAACTACAATATTATTCACCACTATATTGAGTATTTGAATTTGCTAACTGATAGAATTGATTGTAGTTTAGAAAATGATATTTTTCTAATGAGATGGAGACCATTCCTTCTTCAATTATGTCGAATGATGTTTGATTAGTAATTCGTAAAGTAAAGCGATGACTACAAACTTGTACTTTTGTATTGCCTTCCAAACTTCAAAATTATTTATCAAGTAAATGGATCTCTCTACAAAATCAAATAGATATATAGTGTGGTGAGTTTCTTCTATAAGATCAACCAAGATGTCGCTAAACTTTCATCTTAATTTCAGTTGTATTATTTAGTACTATAATATAATTAGTACTATGATGTTCTTTGTGTAACGCTTAAAATAAATAAATTTATATCTCGAAAACAGTTATATACACTTTAATATATCTCTCTTCTTTAAATGATACATCTAACATTACATAGAATTGTTTAAAAGTAAAATATTAAAAAGTTACAAATGAAAGGAACTAAAATTAAAAAGTAAAGAAGCAGCAAATGAAAAATATAATAAAACAATGAAAAGACATGAATAATAATATAAATTCCACAAAAGACACCTCGTCAATTAAAAAACTAAAAAAAATTAAAAATAAGAATGTTATACCTCTTCTACCTCTTCTATCAATAAGGAAAATTGTAAATAAAATAATTAAAAGATATGAACACAATATAACTTCCATAAAAGACACTTCTTCCATAAATAACACTAAATTTCAATTATTAAAAAATTAAAAAATTGAATGAAAAGACATAAACATAACATAACTTCCATAAAAGACATCTCTTCAATAAATAAAACTAAATTTCAATTATTAAAAAATGAAAATCAGACATCTTTATTAGCACCTATTTAAAAAAAATACTTTTGTGAAATCAAAAGAAAATATAAACATCCATAGAAAAACAACTACCCGTCATCATTATTTTAAATATATAAATGTTTTATAATCATCAGACTTATTCCTTTAATCAGGTAAATTAAAAATATATCATCCTTTAGTAAAATATATAAACAATTTGATAAAGCGATTGAACTAAAAAAATCATGAATAAAAACCAAAATCTCTACAAAATATAAATCTCCCCTTAATAAAACTAAATTTCTATTTAACTAAAAATATTGAAAAGAAGACAACCTTTAGTTTTTAGTCTTATAAATTATATTAAAACCCCCTCTTATTTTTCGTGTGTGTTTTGATTTCACACATAATAAGATTTTATCATTCGATCGTTGACACAAATATCACTCTTTCTCTGTTACACCAAAAAAAAAAATCACTCTTTGCAACCATCTCATCAGACAAACTCCTATAAATAATTACAATTAATGCCCTATTTTGTTCTCAAAATAACTAAGTGTGACATGGCCGTAATTTTGTTTATTCTTTTCAAGGCCGTAAAATTATCACGTAAATAATATTGTTCGTAATACTGACCTTTATGTTATTGCTGGAGAGAGAAAAAAACAGTTTCAAAATTAATGTTATAAATTAAAATTGAAACCTATTAAACAAAAAAATCCATGAAAAATGCACTATTTGGAAAAATAAACAAAGTATTTGTTGGTGCAAATAAGATTTGCAACTAGTTTTTACTTTGTAATTTTTGACGAATGGTGCTTGCTATTAGCAGTGTTTTGGCATTTACTATAAGATTTGGAAATAAAATTAATTGATTTCTAGTTCATAAAAAAAAAATTATGCCAGAGCATCTCATTATTTAAGTATGACAAGATACATACCTATTTGATGGAATTTCGTTAAGGTGAGAAGTTTGGATTTCTATAATGAAGAATTTCTGTTATATCTTTGTATTGCACCTTCTAGAAAGACATGACATCATTTTTTGTTTGTAGACATCAGAATTTTGATATGATTTTTGTTTTTTAATCATTTGATTTTTATTTAACGTTTTTTTGGTTTTACAAATTCACATACCATATGCTTCCAAGTTGCTATTTCAAAAACTTATGTCAATGGCGATTGCACAACGAATACTAACAAACTATTAGAGGTAGAAAGAGAGGAATTTTACTTTTTTCGAAGCATCTTTAATACCCTTGATTCTTTTCTTCTAAAATTCTCCATGTTCATAAACTCAAACATTTTCTCTCTTCACCTCTTCAATTTTGATCTACTATTTTCTTAATTGCATGATAGAAATGTTCTAAAACATCTGCATAAATACAACAAAGAAGAAGAAGAATCGAAACTATGGCTAATATTTCTTTTGGTTTCAAAATCCGAACTATGGTTTTTAGGGCAAAAGAACTTCTTGCCAAAAAATTTCTTGATTAACAAAATGAGCAACAATACAATTAACTATTCATATATGAAAGAAAAGACACACCATAAAAGTTACAACTATTAAAAGGCACCCTTCCCATTTTTATAATTGCATGATAGAAATAAAATATAGAACAATTAGATTAAAAATATATATATGTTGTCACTGTCCAAAATGATTGCCAAGATCTGATGACTTCTCTTCAGAAAGCTTTTAACTCCTCTGTCCCGCCGAGAGTGTGGAAGCATCACACCTTAACTCTTCTTAGTGACATTCTTAAACTATCTCAGTTGTTTTCATCTATCTCCTATCTTTATGTTCCTCGTGACATTAATTTTTTGGCACATGACTTAGCATCTCAAGCTAAGTATAATTGATCATCTTTGGTTGTAAAACTCTTTTAACTAAAAAAAAAAGTTAAAAATATATGTTCCTCTTCAAATGAACAAAAAAATTACATGTAGAAAAACCAATACTTAGGAGTTTATGGCTTCGTCTTTTTTCGTTTCACACATTTTGAAGAAAAATCATACATTCAAAAAAAAGTAGCTAGAAATAAAAAAATAAAAATGAAATGTGAAAAGCCCTTAATAAAAATAAAATTCAATTTAATAAAAAAAGTCACACCTCTTCAAGTTGCACATCTTCCATTAAAATAAAATAAAATTTCAATTTAATATAAAAGTTATAAAAAAAAAGTCATACCCTTCAAGTAGGACCCTTCCATAAATATAAGACTAAATTTCAATTTAATATAATTTTTTTTATAAAAAGAAGTCACATCTCTTCAAATGGCACCTCCTCCATAAAAATAAAACTAAATTTCAATTTAATATAATTTGTTTAAAAAAAAAGAAAGTCACACCTCTTCAAGTGGCACCCCTTCCATTAAATAGGATTGTTACTATTTTTCAAAAAAAAAAGAAAATCACACCTCTTCAAATGGAACCCCTTCCATAAAAATAAAACTAAATTTCAATCTAATATAAAAAATTTTAAAAAAGAAAGTCACACCTCTTCAAGTGGCACCTCTTCCATTAAATATGATTGTTATTATTATAAGATTAATTATAGTGAACTTACTTAGCGAGAGAGTTTAATAGAAAACCCACTTTTAAAATGACGTGGATAACTTAGCAGGAGAGCAAAATATTTTGTTATCTTATTATATGTACTGGAACGCATTAAACGTCAGCGCGGCACATAAACAAAATCAGAACTCATAAGATCGTGACATGTGTTATTGTTAGTTACGACTATGACATGTGTCAACGTAATATTTTAATATAATGAAACTTTCTTATTTGTTATATTATTACTTTTCTAAAATAATAGAATAACAAAAATAGGTATTACTCTTTTAAATGGAAAACAAAAAATATTAATTTTATAATTTAAACATAAATTATAAGATTAAATAATGAAAATATATAATATATGTATATATTATATATATATAAAAGATTAATAGTATAAAATTTCAAGAGTGAGAAAAAATAATATATATATATATATATATGTTTGTTTAAAACTAAAGACAGCTTGACATTAGTTTTAACGAATTCTTTTTAAAGACTAATGTTTATTAACATTCAATTTTAGGTAATAATATTATATATATATATATATATTTTTTGAAATCTATATAAAATTATTTTTTTGGATAATCTAATTTGATTTTGAATATTTATAATTATGTTTTACAAAAAATATAATAATAACTAAAGTTCTTAGCCCATATTATATCAACTTCGATCGACTCTGTGAACACTTTTTCTCATCCAAATGGTAATAAATGCAATTTTTTGCGGTTAATATGTTTATATGAATGATGAGTTGTCCGAGCGTTGTTGCAATTCTACTCCAGAAGTGTCCTAGTAATGTCTGATGGGGCGTAGCTTGTCCAACAATTTGGGCTGGTGGGGCTTAATAGCGGGCGAAAACTCTGGTAAACAGCAGACAAGTTTACTTGCCACCTACACTCCACCATCCATTCAAAATTTTGGAACCTAGGTGATAGTATCTCGACAAACAGCTGACGAAGGGGATGAGCAAAACGGGGAGTGAATTTTAAGAATCATTAAAAAATATATAATCATACGGGTTATCATTTTAAAATCTAAATATTTTATTTTACCCATGTATCACGCAGACTCTAATCTAGTTATATATACGATTAATACAATTATAAAAGATACTATTCCACCATATTTATTTCACTAGCATATATTACCTAAAGGAAATCTGCAACTCATAACATAATTTTTTTAAGGAGTTTATTTCTCCAAAAACCAAATTTTGTTCCAATTAAGATCTGATTTCCTAAAATCTAGAAAACCTAGTTTAGGAGAACTACATATACACTACTAGAAAATAAAGGATAAATTGATTAAAAAAATGACAGGACATTATGTCAGTATAAATACCGATGGATTGCCGATAGAAGAATAATCGGGATGACCACCATCGGATTTCAGTCAATTTTTTTTACGTAGGTCGGGTATTTCACCGCTTATTTTATGAGGGATTAAAGTCTTTGTAATCCAGTCGTTCAAATTATGACCGATTATAATCTGTCACTAACATCTACATTACCGACGGAATATATGTTATTATTCTGTCGATTTAGTTTATACCCTACTTCGTAAACCCTAAACAAAAAATCATCAGGATACTCAACGGTTGATCATATATACTACTTAAAACAATGGATTTGGAAGTAATGAATGATATAAAGTATGCATTTTAAAAACAACGTATATTTTGATAATTTAAACGTCTTAACCAAAACTACTTGTGATCTTATAATATGTGTCGCTAGCGAGTTAGATACTCTCTCTGTTTCGTTTTAACTGTCTTTTTAGAGTTTTGTTTTGTTTTTGTTTCAAATTTTCTTTTTAAAGCCAATTGAATAATTGCTGTAAATTTTTTTTTAGTGGCTGGTTTAGAATATTTAATGTTGTCTTTATGAAAAATATTAATTTCTTAATTCGTCTGAAAACCTTAAAAGACAATTATTTCGGAAAAGAGAGAGTATAAGTTTTACAAAAATACTAAATCTAATATTCAATATAACTTTGGTCTTTTAATAACTATTATCGTTCACATAATTGTTTTATTATGCAATATACCCAAAACTAAATCATTGAACCCTGAAAAGAGTGATTAACAACGCAAATCTATGGATGATCGACGAAATCTTTATGAGAGTCGTCGATAATCTGTCGACGAAATGTATATATAATATGGAAATTAGAAAGAAGTAATATAGAAAAGTAAGATAGTAAGTTAATAAATTTGAAAATCACGTTTTAGAATTGCTCTCTAAAATAAAAAAATAATTTCATTTTTACGAATCAATATATTTAATGATGTGTAAATATATTTGCCATAAGTACTATTAAAATAACTTAACTGGATTTTTATAATACTTTTTGATGATGTGTTTAAACTCTTTATCATGAGACATATAGTGTTATTATTGTATTAAATTTATGTTTTGGTGTTACATGTCTAAAATAATAGAAATGAGTTCAATTTTTTTTTTCTTTAAGACTACTTTGTACAGTCCAACTTTTTGTTGCTAATATTGATAGTCATCGACACATGATGACATGAAACGGGGCATATATAATTTGTATATATATATATGTGTGTAGTAAAGTAGAAATTTATATAAAGTTTATGTCAAATAATCTAAATCCAAATTTAACTTTCACATAAAAAATAATTAGAAAAATTGCAATCTCTATTTATTTTAAAATTTAATTTATTATTAATTATTATTATTGATTATAATTTAAAGATTAACATAGAAAAATCAAATGCCGCAACTAAAAGTGCATAAACAGGTCTTGCTAGATGGGAGACAATTGCCTTTTCCATTAAGGTGTCTCCAAAGACACTGATCGTGACAATACTTAGCATCACAAAGTTCTTTTTGTACGAAATAATCATGACATTGTTCTTGTCCTTTTGTTTCTTTTGTCACCATTCCTAATATAAAAACATTGATCACATATAAATATATATATATATATATATATATATATAATATCAATTCTTTGTTATGTATATAGCAATTTCGACAAACAAAAACGATCAAATACAAGAGAAAGAAATGAAAAAATGTTTAGCAAACCTAGAATGAGGACGACCATGAAAATGGTAAGAATGGTAGCTTTAGCCATTTTGATGAGTATTGGAACAAAGAATTTTAAATTAAAAAGATGATTTGTGGTGTATTGTAGTGAGTTATGTTAACATTGTGTGTGCATATATAAGAAACTATAAAAGTGGAAAAATATCAACAAAATATTATTCAACTAATAAGTCGATTCTAGAAGCGAAAGAAGTTCAACAAAAACAAATGGAAGATATCTTTTTTCTTCTTCCAACAATTGGAAGATATCTACAAACTAACTGAAAGAGAAAATAGATAAAAATGTATGTAACGGAAAAAAACCGATGAAAACATAGAAGCACTACTAATACTGAGGGGGAATCCAAGATAAATAAAATTAAGGATACATACGTATAACTCATAATATAAAACTTGTGGGGGAAACTATTTGACTAAACCAAAAAACGAACTCTTATATTAAAAAGTAATTCTACAATATATCTCAAAAACAATTATATTTCAAACAATTACATAATCTAAATTATTTTTAAAAAGTCATTAAAATGTTTGACTTCTTGAAATATTACAAACATAAAAAATTAGAATTCAAATTACTGGATTTGAATTCACTAATTAGAGTTTGAGATTTAATTTGAATGGTTTAAGAATTTAGTTTTTTCAGGTTAAATGATTATATTTAAATTTTTAAAGGCAATTTAATATTTTGATGTATGTGGAACAAAAATATTTTTATGATATTTTTGGATAAAAATTGAGAATGTGTGATACTTTTGAAAAAAAAAAAAAAAATATGTTGGAATACCTTTTATAAAATATAAAGATTATTAATGTCCAATAGATGCACTTGTACCCACAAACAATTAAATAGAACTCCCTTGAATATTGCTATATGATAAAAGAATAATGTTTTTGTAAATTTTCTAAAATATTTAATCATATGGTGGAAATTCAAAATGAAATATAAAGATATAAACATGAAAGATATGTCATTTAATATAAAAAAAATAATACTACAAACAAGAACAAAATAAATCATAAATAGTATAAGTAGATCATGTTTCAAAGATATAGTGGACAATAAAGTAATATAAACTATAATAATGTATATCTTATCGTAAATTGATTTTGAACTACATAGTAGTAGTATTTGATATATACGAAAATGATGTTTTGATTTTTAAACCTATAGTAATATGGCTCAAATAAATTTTATCGTCGATCTATTTTACTTAAAATATTCATGTGTGATGGAATGTTAAAATTGTAATTAATTACAAGAGAAATTGTTGACCACAAATCATGAGATGAGACAACTAAAATATAAAAAATCTGAAAGCCAATCAATCCAATGATACCGTTACATTGGTTTGAGGCATCTTAGAATTTATTGTTATTTATGACATGCAATAACTAAAATGGAACCAATAAAATTGGAAATTTAACTATTCAACCATTTGACCCAAAAAATTATTCGTACAAAGAATATAATAGAATTTGAGTCAAACAAAAGGAAACTAAAAAACTATGGATAATATTTGTAGTTCGTTGGGAAGTGGTATTAGTTAAATGGTGAAAATTTTATTTTTAGATATTTTTTATCGGAGTTCGACTTCACGTGATTACAACACTCTATATTATTGAGACTTGTTGTTGATTATGCTTTATCGATCCATATATGATAAAAAAAATATTAAAAATTAGTAACATGTAGCGTTAGATAGAAATGTTAGTTGTTATTCTACTTTTAAGATATTATTCGGTTAGTGTTTTTAGAAAATTAAATTAACAGAGTTATAAATGAATAAATTAATCGACTTAGAGATATGTTGGGAGATTTTAAAAAAATAAAACTAAATAGATATGAATATTCAAAACTTTTATTTGTAATTAACACAAGAAGGAGACTAAGTATTGGATCCTCTAATAAAAAGCACTAATATTATCAATGCATAGTGATGGCTTTTTCAACTGATATAAGATAGTTGCATGGATGAGAGTTATAAGATTGGAGGTCCGTTGATTCTGTTCAAGACATTAGGAGTTCAAGATATATATATATATATATATATATATATAT
>OVBE01008185.1:0-17496 GCA_900406425.1 Iberis pinnata
TTCAGAAATCTTCTCCACAAAGGTTCAGGATTCTTCTTCCAGTAAAAACTTAGAATAATAAAATAAATCTTAAGTTCTAAAACCCTAAAACACCTTGTATTTATAGGCTAAGAAAAGTAAAATAATAAATAAGGAAAACTTGGATAGACTTGAGGACTCTTTTGTAAAAATGGAAATCTTCTTAAATTCTCGCAGGCTCGTTGGACCGATCGGTCCAGGCTCAGACCGATCGGTCCGTCTTCTCCGGACTCCCGTGGACCGATCGGTCCAGCTGTAGACCGGTCGGTCCAAAATGTCTGTTTTCTTCGGATATTCAGACCGATCGGTCCAAGGGTGGACCGATCGATCTGAAGTTTTCATGACTTAAATTCTTCAGATTCACCAATATGAGACCAGATTGGTTCTTCAATTCTTTACTTAGTCAAATTCCATCCACTCAAACAGCATTTCAGCACTTTTAATCCAAATCGACCCGAACACCTGAAAATCTTTAGAAAGTTCAAATATACAATGAAAGAGCCAGATAATGCAAGTCTAGCAGGCATAAATGCCCACTAAAATGCATTAAATCTTAGTAATATCACTGACGTCTTTAGCTTATTGTTTACAACTGTTTAGTTAATTATTGTTTTGATTTTGATACAAACAATCTTAATATTCCATCTTAGTTGATTTGAGATTAAACTGAAATTGTGCTGTATGGTCTTTGTGGATTCGACTCTTTACTATGCTATAAGGATATGTTCTATGCAGTATAGTTTTAGGATTAAATTTTAAGTCTATCCGAATTTTGGCGCCGTTGGCGGGGACCAATTGTGCCTTTTAAGTTTTATTTAGAATCTACTATAAGATTTTATTTTACAGTATTTATCTTGTTCTTTATTCTTGTTTTTGTTTTACAGGTGCATGATCAGAAGATCTGACAAATCCTCTGAATTGCTCAGCCTTAGTAACGCAGAACTCGCAAAGTTAGAATGCTCAAACCATAAAGCTAAGAAAGACGCAAGCTCATCTAACTCAGTGGGTGATAACATTAATCTCAACAATCTAGTCGATCTCGAAGGTCAAATCGATCCACCTCCTCATGGACTAAATCAATTGATGATCCAAATAGTAGGAGGGGGAGCTAACGTCAATCAAGTGCCACAAGGCCATTTAAGAGCTGATGGTAACCAAATACCACCGGTGAACCATGTTCCTCAGAATATCGAAGCAAGAAAATTTATCTTGTATGGCGATCCGGACAGAGTTGCTAATCAACGCCACCCTCAGAATCAACCTCTAGTTAGTTCTTTCAACAATCCTGAAACATTCTATCTTAACAGGAATCCTATCCAACCTCAACAACCTCAACGAAGGGAGTACCAATTTCCCATTCAGCTCGTCCAGATGATCCGTAACAACTCGTTTAGTGGTTTACCAACTGAGCACACCATGGATCACATTGACAACTTTGAGGACATCTGCAATACTACCAAGCTTAATGGGGTATCAAGCGATTTTATGCATTGCAGCCTGTTCCGTCATTCTCTAGCTGAGAGAGCACTTTGCTGGTTGAAATCTCTACCCGCTAGTTCTATTGTAACTTGGGATGACTACAAAGCCAAGTTTATCAAAAACTTCTTCACCACTACTAGGACCAACACATTAAAGAACAAGATCGTAGGATTTATGTAAAGTTCAGTGGAATCATTCTATGAAGCCTAGGAAAAATTCAAAGAACATCTTCGTGATTGCCCACATCATGGTTTCTCAGATGTAAGTCTACTCAATAATTTCTACAGGGGAGTTGACCGAAAATACCAGTTGTCTTTAGATACAATGAGTGATGTTGATTTTGTAACCAAAGCTGTCCCATATGCCAATTGTTTGATAGATAATTTAGCAATTAGCAACATCAATCATTGCCCAGACTTTGATAGGAGAACTAAGGGGACTATATATGATAACTCTGAACTTTCAGAAGTGAAGGGACAAGTTTTAGATATGAGAAGAATGCTTACTCAACTCCTAAAGAACAAGAACCAAAAACATGTAAGTGTTGCTAATGATTCATAAGCTGCTTGCTTTGCATCCAAGAACAAGAGACATATGTTGTTGAAGAAGAAGTGAGCTATATCAATAACCAGGGCCAGAGCGTGTACAATGATGGCTAGAATTCAGGTTTTAACAAGACTCACCCCAATCTCTCTTGGAGGAGTAATAATGTGGAAATCCCCAGGATCAGGTTTACCCAACCCAACAAAAACCTTTTGTGCCAAACTCTGGTAAGCAGTTTGTTCATAACCAAGGAGGTGGTGGTTTTCAAGGAAATCAGAACAGGAACTATGTGCAGAACTCTAATTTAGGCGGTTTTTAACAAACCTCTCAGCCTATCTTTCAACAAGCACCTCCAACTCAAGCTCCACAAGGAAATCCGATTGAGAGGATGCTTAAACAAATTTTGGAAGGAAAACAACAGTCCCAAAGAGAAGTTAAGGAATTGAATCAGAAAATTTGAAGCACTCTCTACACATGTAAAACATCTCGACACTCAAGTTTCTCACACTGCTAAAGCGGTAAAAAGACCGGTTGGGTTTCTTCCTGGGAAATCTGATGCTAATCCAAAGAAACCAGAGTATGTGAGTGATATAACGCTAAGAAGTGGTAAATCTCTACCCAATAACGATGGAAAAGATTAGTTAGTGGAAGGATTGGTTGAAGATTTGGGTGAATTTGAGCATGATGCAAAATTCGAGAAGTTTGAAAAAGATTCAGAGGCACTTGCACGATCGAGCGAGCAAAAAAGTCTCGGAGGACGAGATAGATCAGGCACTCCTTGCCCGATCAAGCAGTCAATTGAAAAAATTCCAAGGGCAATTGATCGATCGGGCACTTCTGACGGTCAATCGATCCCTCTAGTCAGGGAATGTTCTGAACAAAGTTCCCGATTGGGCACTCTTTTCCCGATCGAGCGTACATTACTGGGTTCAAAATTAAAAAGAGATCAATCGATCTCTCCTCTGAAACATACCATATTCCTCCTATAGTCTACAAACCTAAGGTACCTTACCCAGTGAAACCCAAAACTTACAGAAAAGGCTTAGAGGATATAAAGTGCAACGAGATGGTCAAGGAATTGAGTATGAGACTCTCATTCTCTGATGCTTGTAAAATGATTCCTTCCATGAAGAAGTATGTCAAAAGCATGGTTACAAGCAAGCTTACATTATAAGAAGGCGCAATGATGATTATAGAGGAATGTAGTTCTATTCTACAAAATCGAATGCCTAAAAAGCTTGGATATCTAGGTAGTTTTGTTATATCAGTTGAGATTGGAGATATCACTTTTTCCAGATCTCTCTGCGATTTGGGCTATAGTGTGAATCTCATTCCTTTCTCAGTGGCTAAGAGATTAGGGATGACAGACATTAAGAGTACAAAGATTTCATTGGTTTTTGTTGATTGTTCTGTGAAGTACCCTGTTGGAGTTCTAGAGTACATACTTGTCAAGATTGGAACAACTTTTGTACCAACCGATTTCGTGATTCGGGAGCTTGGAGAAGAACCTAAAGATCTTCTCATTCTGGGAAGATCCTTGACAGGCTCATGATTTTAATTCCTAAATCTACACTACATAGAACACATCTTTATAGAATATTAAAGGATCGAATTCCTCAAAGATCAGATTGTGCGACTCTCAGTTAAACGTTTGATTCTAGCTAAGATGGTAATTAAAAAGAGGGTTTGATTTTGAAAGATTGTAAATTAAAAGGACAATAAATAAAAAAGGTTGTAAGCAATTAAAGAAAGAGCTAGGGAATTCAACAGGTTATCAGGTTTGAAGCTCAGGTTCACATGCAAGATTCTATAATGAAAATAGTTCCCAACTCAAAAGACAATAATAGACTAATCTTCTCCCGAAGTCTTAGATCTTTATGTTTGAACTACTAAAGATAAACTCCCACCGTATTTAGATAATTCAATTATCCATTGATTTCAAATTCGATACATTCATAAGCATCAAAGACAATACTCCAGGCCTCATGGAAAGATTCTACAGGACCTTGCTGAAACTGAGAGATCTTGTTTCTCGGATTGTTGGTCCTTGTACAAGTGTAGAAGTGACTCAGAAACTTGGATTTACATTCATCCCAAATCTCTATAGAGTTCGCAAGCCAGAGACTTTAACCATCTAAGAGCTTTATCAGCAAGAGAGTGATTGAAGAGCTTACAATGCATGAAGTCTTTGGAGACTCCATTGAGTTGAGTGGTGCTGCAGATGTCCTCAAAGCTATCTATGTGACCCATAGGATGCTCGGTAGGTAAACCGTGAAATTGGCTTTGCCTGAGCATCTGGATAGGCTTAAACGAGAACTGATAGTCCTGTCTTTGAGGCTAGCGAGGATGTAGAGCATTACTATTGGCGAGGAAAGCTTCAAGGTTGTTGAAGTCTCCAACTAGTATCCTGTTTTGATGTATTGGGCGCTTTCTGACATGTTCTAGTGGGTCTGGATTACCATTACCGCTTACTTGTTGTTTTGGTGGCTCTTGATTGCCGTTTTCTCCTCCTTTGGGGTTTATTAGCTAATGTAGTCTTGCACCAGGAGGAAGAAAGTTGACGTTTGGGTCCATTGGATCAACGAGATTCTAAATAACGTTTTCAGACATTGAAGTGGATGAGCTAGCATTCCTCTAAGATTTTTGGTTTGAGCGTTCTAACTTCGCGAGTTCTTCGTTACTGAGGTTGAGCAATTCAGATGATTTGTTAGATCTTCTGTTCATGCACCTGCAAAACAAAGACAAGAAGAAAGAACGAAATTAGTACTGAAAAATAAAAATCCTAGATTATACGCTAAGTAAAACTTATAAGGCACAATTGGTACCCTGCAACGGGGCCAAAAATCTGATAGGCTCATGATTTTAATTCATAAATCTACACTGCAGAGAACAGATCTTTATAGTATAGTAAATGGTCAAATTCCTCAGAGACCAGATTGTGCGGCTCTCAGTTAAACGTTCGATTCTAGCTAAGATGGTAATTAAAAAGGGTGTTTGATATTGAACGATTGTAAATTAAAAAGACAGTAAATAAAAACGGTTGTAAGAAATTAAAAAAACGTTACGCATTAGGGAATTCCACAGGTTATCAGGTTTGAAGCTCAGGTTGACATGGAAGATTCTATAATGAAAATAGTTCTCAACTCAAAAGACAATAATAGAATAATCTTCTCTCGAAGTCTTAAATCTCTATGTTTGAACTACTACAAACAAACTCCGCCGTATTTAGATAATTCATTCATGCATTGATTTCCTATTCGATATGTTCATAAGCATCAAAGAAATACTCCCGCAAGCAGAGACACTTATTCATCTAGACTAGGTCAGGTTTCTAAACCAAATTCCTTTGTATTTATTAACCTATTATCATTAACTAGGTGATCATGCTAATTTAAGCACTGATAACAAATCTAGACTAAGAACCTAACAAATTCAATCCCTTATATCAAACCTGGTTTCCCTGGGATACCCTTAAAACCTAACGAGGCGAGCACTCATACATAACTAAGCAATCAACAATCATAACTAAGAGAAGCATATTCAAAAACCAAATTTTATTAAAAATAAAAGACAGTTTAAGAATCATCTCCAATACAAACTAGATCCCGTCTCTCTGTAAAATCCCTGGAAATAATAATATATGAATTGTGTTGTGTGTTTTTTCCAAACACCTAAGCCTAAGGATTTTATAATGCAAAAATAAAATAAGGAAAACCAAATCCAATAAGGAAAAAATCTTGATAGGTCTTGAGGACAATTGCATTTTTTTGGTTATTTCCAAGCTGGCTCGAGCAAGGGGATTGATCGATTGATCCATCATTCCACATTCTCCAAGATCGATCAATCCTTGGTGAGATCGATCGATCTGTTTTTACGTAAGTCTCCAGGATCTTTAGATCGATCGATCTCTTCACATGTGCTTCTATGGTTGATCATTATTCGATTTAGATCGATCCGACCATCTTTGTTTTGTCCATTTTCACTCGAAATCTTCTGGAAACCATCTTTTTATTCTCCAAAATGTCCCAAACACCTAAAATCCTGAAAACACACCAAAAACACGAGAAAATCATATCAACTAGCTCTCTAAATTCAATTAAATATAAATAAGTGCGTTCTTGCGTATGGGATATCGATCAATGTCTTTTAAGTACCTTTTCTATCAAAACGCCCATACCAAATAGAGCATCAATCGACTTTTGGTCCTAACCCTTTTTTCTCCCTTTCTCACTTCTTTCTTTTTTTTTTTGCTTTTTTTCTTCGCATTTATGCGCTTTTAATATTCTTTTTAGCAAACGTTTTTTTTCTGGGATTGACTATGGATTTTAAGATCACGTTTTCAATCCTTTTTCTGTAACGTTTTTCTTTTATTTTCTTTTTCTTTTATTGAAGGGAAGAAGAGAAAGGATTTGTATCATACTGAAAGAACTTGTCGGTTTTACAGAGAACTTAAAAGCAAAGTACCTAGCTTTTCAAAGTATAACCAACACCATAAGCAAGAGAATTTAAGATCAATATAAGTCATATCCTATTAGAGCTAGCATCAATTCATCAGCAATTCAAAAGACTAGAACTTTCAAAACATACCAATCAATCAATGGGGTTCCAATTCTAAACGCATCAGTTAATCTAGGTCTGTAATAAAATAGAAATCAATATTGAACTCACACTAGGCTAATAATCATCACATATTCTGGTCATTGTTCCTTCGACTTAACTAGACTCGACTAAATTGAAATAAAAATTTTGAAAATTTTCACCAAAATGATGAAACATCCAAAAAGACTCAAAACATGGTTAGTAGCTATATACCCTCCCCCAGACTTACCTCACGCCGTCCCCATGTGAAAATAAATCCATTAGAAGGTATAAGACCTGGCTAATAGATAAATGACAAAAAAATATGAGTTCAAAGAGAGTTCAATACATACCTGAGAGGGGGATCGATCGATCCACGTCTGAATCTATCGATTGCAAGTTGTTGGTTTTTGAGGAATATGGATCAATCGATCCACGTCTGGATCGATCGATATGTGCCTCCGAATTTAGCTCCTTTCTTTCTTAAGTCACGAAAAAGATGAGTTATCTCACTCCAGCAGGTTGTTGTTTTCGTTTTGCTTTGCCTGCAAAAATAACATACACTAAAGAGAAGCGTTAATATTGATTGAAACATATCTCATAATGGTTGTACAATGATATGAGCAATGTTAACTTGAGAAGTAACAAGAATCACATGTAAAAGAAAGCATTAAGTTCACAATGTGTAAGCAATACTAATTAACAATTAGCAAGAATCATATGTGAAAGACATCATCCAAAACAGTTATAAACAATCAACCTAGAGGCACATCATCAAGTTGGCAAGTAAAGAGGCACATCATCAAGTTGACAAGTAAAGAGGCACATCATCAAGTTGGCAAGTAAAGAGCAAAGATCAAGTAATTATAATTAACATTAGCAAGGATCAAGAGAGAAACCATCTACATAACCAACAATTCAAAGAGAATATAAGTAATCAAAGATAGATAACCGATAACCCGTAGTAACTTTAAGATTCCTTCACCAAGAATATCCTAAATCACAAAGAAATCAAAACTAAAAATCAATAAGTTAGTAACCTAAAACTAAACTGACTCGAAAACCAAAAATAATACTCTAAGACACCAATAGTGGGTTGCCTCCCACTCAACGTTTGTTTAATGTCAAAAGCTTGACGAACTTACCTCCTAAGCTGGAGCTAGATCAGCACCAATAGATGCTCTATGACAACCATCATCATCTAAAATCTATAACTTCAGAACCTTACTCATCATATCCTTTGCAAAGTCGGTTCCTTTGTCTATAAGATCTGGGGGAAAGAAGGTTTTAACCTTTGAGAAAAGTTTTGAAGTACCTTTGCTCTTCACTCTATACTCAATTCCATCTTCAACTAATGCTTGAGAGATCAAAGTCAGCTGAGGTTCAGGATTCTTGTTCATCTTCTTCAAATCCACTTTACCCTTGTTTTTGACCTTTGAGGTTGCACTCTTGGTTGAGATTCGAGTTTTTTTTTGCAAGACTTCAGTAACAGCCCCTTTAGGATTGGATTTCACTCGGGGTACCTGATCCATCTTTTTCTCTTTCATCATAATGATCTTAGAGGCATTGTTTTGGGGGGTACTATTGGATATTAGTATCTCTTCTTGATGTTTGTGAGATAGATGCACTGCTTAGGCATATCCATCACAGCCCATACAGATGCTAGAAAAGGTCTTCCTAGATACAGTGTTCCATCTGAACTACCATTGGTATCCAAGACATGAAAATCGAGAGGAACAACACAATCTCCAACTTGTATCATCACATTAGAGACAAATCCATTCGAGGATATAACAGAGTTGTTAGCAAGTGTAAAGGATATCCATGATGGTTTAATACCTTTTAATCCAAGCTTCTCAGCGACAAGTTTAGACATGACATTCACATTTGCCCCTGTATCACAAAGTGAATCCATGAAAAGTACTCCCTTGATCTTAACATGAACTAAGAATTCTCCAGTATCTTGTTGTTTTTGAAGTCTTCTAATTGGAATGATTTTGTTAGAACTCTCGTCATAGTATACAAGATATTTTTCAGAAGTTTGAGGTTCAATCGGGCATTAAATCTTGTGTTCAGAGATTTAATTCGAAATTGATACAATCTGCAGAGATGGATTGATCGATCCATAGGGGGATCGATCGATCTCAGCCTTTTTCAAAATGAGGCTCCTGTTGCAGATGGATCGGTTGATCCAAGTGTGCAAATCGATTGATCTGGATTTTCAGGGACTTTAGGTGTGAACGGATCGTTCGATCCCTTAAGGGATCGATCGATCTCTTTCTCTGCAATATCTCTAAAACTTTTAAAACCTGAAGATTTTCAGATTGATCATTCTTCTCATCCATATCCGAGTTTATGGCCTTACAATAGCATTTTGGGTTGTCTACAACCTTACCAGAAAGAACACCAACTTGTCTTTTCACAACTTCTAAAGTCTGAGCCACTTGTAGATCGAGCTTCTGCGCATGATTAGACAATGACTCAAATTTGTTGTTCAAGTCATTGTACATGCTGTCCAACTTGACATTTAGGTTCTTTTCAAATTATTGCTGGCTTTCAAAGATTTGCTTGAGCATTGATTCCATATTGTTGTCTTGTTGAGCTTGAGGTGGAATTGCTTGTTGGAACCCAGGCTGAGAGGTTGAAGAGCTTACAATGCATGAAGTCGTTGGAGACTCAATTGAGTTGAGTGGTGCTGCAGATGTCCTCAAAGGTATCTATGTGATCCATAGGATGCTCGGTAGGTAAACTGTGAAATTGGTTTTGCCTGAGAAACTAGATAAGCTGAAACGGGAACTGATAGTCTTGTTTCTGAGGCTGGCGAGGATGTATAACTTGCCTATCGGCGAGGAAAGCTTCAGGGTTGTTGAAGTCTCCAACTAGTACCCTGTTTTGATGTAGTGGGCGATTCATGACATGTTCTGGTGGGTCTTGATTACCATTATCGCCTACTTGTTTTTTTGGTGGCACTTGATTGTCGTTTGCTCCTCCTTCGAGGTTTATTAGCTGATATAGTCCTGCACCAGGAGGAAGAAAGTTGTCGTTTGGGTCCACTGGATCAATCGAATTATAAATAACGTTTTCAACCATTAAAGTGGATGAGCTAGCGTTTCTCCGAGCTTTCCGATTTGAGCGTTCTAACTTCGCGAGTTCTTCATTACTGAGGTTGAGCAATTCAGATATTTTGTTAGATCTTTTGTTCATGCACTTGCAAAACAAAGACATAAAGAAAGAATGAGATTAGTACTGAAAAATAAAAATCCTAGACTAGACGCTAAGTAAAACTTAAAAGGCACAATTGGTCCCCGGCAACGGTTCCAAAAATCTGATAGGCTCAGGATTTTAATTCCTAAATCTACATTGCAGAGAACATATATTTATAGTATAGTAAAAGGTCGAATTCCTAAAAGACCATATTGTGCGGCTCTCAGTTAAACATTCAATTCTAGCTAAGACGGTAATTAAAAAGGGTGTTTGATTTTGAACTATTGTAAATTAAAAAGACAGTAAATAAAAACAGTTGTAAGCAATTTATGAAAGCGTTAGGGAATTCCACAGGTTATCAGGTTTGAAGCTCAGGTTGACATGCAAGATTCTATAATGAAAATAGTTCTCAACTCAAAAGACAATAATAGACTAATCTTCTCACGAAGTCTTATATCTCTATGTTTGAACTACTAAAGACAAAATCCTGTTGTATTTAGATAATACAATCATGCATTGATTTTAGATTCGATATTTTCATCAGCATCAAAGACAATACTCCCGCAAGCAAAGAAACTTATTCATCTAGACTAGGTCAGGTTTCTAAACCAAATCCCTTTGTATTTATTAACATATTATCATGAACTAGGTGATCAGACTAATTCAAGCATTGATAAAAAAATCTAGTCTAAAAACTTAACAAATTCAATCCATTATGTCAAACCCTAACGACCAAACCTGGTTTTCCAGGGAAACCCCTAAAACCTAATAAGGCGATTACTCATACATAACTAAGAAATCAACAATCATAATTGAGAAAAGCATATTCAAAAACCAAATTGTATTAAAAATAAAAGACAAAGTTTATAAATCTTCTCCAATACAAAGTAGATCCCGTCTCTCTGTAAAAGCTTTGGAAAGAATAAAATATGAATTGTGTTGTGTGTTTTTTTCCAAAAACCTAAGCCTAAGGCTTTTATAATGCTAAAATTAAATAAGGAAACCAAATCCAATAAGGAAAAAATCTTGATAAGTCTTGAGGACAATTGCGTCTTTTTGGTTATTTCCAAGCTGGATCGAGCAAGGGGATCGAATGATTGATCCGTGATTAGATCGATCGATCCATCGTTCTACATTCTCCGAGATCGATCGATCCTAGGTGAGATCAATATATCTATTTTTACGTAAGTCTCTAGGAGCTTAAGATCAATCGATCTCTTCACATGAGCTTCTATGGTTGATCATTCTTCGGTTTAGATCGATCCAACCATCTTTGTTTTGTCCATTTGCACTCAAAATATTCTCAAAACCATCCTTTTTCCTCCAGAACGTCCCAATCACCTAAAATTATGAAAACACACCATAACACGAGGAAAACACTCGAATGATGCCAAGTAGCAAGTATAAATACCCGCTATAAGGCAGTAAAACATCAACCCTTTTTTCTACAGCTGGAGCAANCGAGTGATATCAACCCTTTTTTCTACAGCTGGAGCAATCATAGATGTGAAGAAAGGAAATATCAATCTTCACTTCGGAAACATGGTAATGAAGTTCAATTTACAAGAGGTTTTGAAGAAACCATCTATAGATGCCAAATCTTTTTGGGTCGATAATGCAGCTGAAGCTTTTGAGGGAGTTTCTGATGACTTCTTTTTTGATGAACCTTTAGAGATTGCATTGACTAACGCTACTAATGAGCATGTTTCTCTTAGTGATGAAGTTTCAGGTTTTACCAGGATGCTCAATTCTAATACGAGAATTGAAGAAATGACCGATTATGTGGCATTAGTGGAGGCAGCTGCTAAGCCTCCACCTAAACCGTACCGTGCACCTTTTGATGATCCATGGAGTGAGCTGAAAGCTTCAAAACTGGAACTTAAACCCCCCCCCCAGCAGGGAAAAAATACGCGTTTCTAGGTCCTTATTCTACATACCCTGTGATTGTGAATGCTGATCTGAATAATGTAGACCCCGCCTTGCTTTTATGTCTATTGAGAAAGTATCGTAGATCTCTTTGTACACTTTAGATGATATCACAGGGATTTCACCAGATTTGTGCATGCATATGATACATTTAGAAGATGAATCTAAGACTTCTATAGAATATCAAAGACGTTTAAATCCTAATTTGAAAGATGTTGTTAAGAAAGAGATAATGAAACTTCTAGATGCATGTATTATCTATCCTATTTCAGACAGTAATTGGGTTAGTCTAGTGCATGTTGTTCCTAAGAAAGAGGGTATAACCGTTGTTAAAAATGATAAGAATGAGTTGATTCCAACTACTGTTGGGGTCAAAAATGGTCCATTCGAAACCAACGACCAAAAAATACGTAAACATCTTAGCGACAACGATCGACGGAAAGTATTCACTAAACTTTCAGAAATACGTTTTGGAAGAGACGCGTAACGGTTATCGGAAAGTTAAGCAACCACTTCTGCACTATTTTGTCCTTAGTCGAGAAGATTTTGTCCCATCAGGTTTTCCTATCACTAAAGTTTTAACGAGGCAAGATGGTTCAATTATGACCGATGATCGTGAAAAACTAAAGACGCTACGATGAAATCGCAACGACGAGAAGTATTTTACGACAAATGCCTTGAGCTTCGTACGCTGCTTATACATGAAGATGCAAAACACACGATCCTCTCACCAATCGATGAGCTGAACCTTACGAACTCAGCTCGCCTCGTCAACTGGCGAGCTGAATCTTAATAATTCAGCTCGTCAGTTGGCGAGCTGAATAAAACACATTCAGCTCGCCAACTGGCGAACTGAATAACACACATTCAACTCAACAACTAGCGAGCTGAATCTCACAAATTCAGCTCGCTAGTTGACGAGCTGAATGACACATATTTAACTCACCAACTGGCAAGCTGAATCTCTCAAATTCAGCTCACCAGTTGGCGAGCTGAATCTTGCAAATTCAGCTCTCCAGTTGGTGAGCTGGTTCTCGTAAATTCAGCTCGACAATTGACGAGTTTATTTTGTCTCGAACCCATCGTCTTTTGCTTCGTATCATTCCGAGATTCCGTTAGAATTCTGCAACTAAAATCATAAAAGTTATTCTCTTCGTATGGATATCACGACCATACGATTATTCTCTACGGATCGTGGAAGTTTCGGGAGTCCTTTCATATAAGTTTCGAATCGTATAAAATGGCTAAACGGCTGAAGGTATCATTCTCCAAAACGATCGTAAGGATATGTTCATATCTTTTAATCATATGAAGCGGTAATGATCAATTTTTCGTAAGGCCCATATCGTATCGGTAAACAAAAGAAAAATTGACCGATAATCATAATATTGCCTAAACCGCATACCGGCCTAACGAGGCATATAACGCGATAAACGGCCCACTTATGTTTCTAGGCAAGAATTCGGAAAAGGAAAGTTTCCGCAAAAGAAAAGGAAAGTTTCCGCTAAAGAAAACGAACAAGCAAGGAGTCTATATAAGAAAGATGAAGGGAGGAGACAAGACACGTTTAACTTTCCGCACCAAAACACTTAGGGTTTTTAGGCTTTTATTATGTTCTTAGAGAGATGCGACTCAATTAGACTGTTCACGTTTCCGTTGTTAGTTCTAGGATATTCACCAGTTGTTCTTACGGTTGGAACTGGTGTCTGATTGTAAAATTTTCACCAAAATAAGAATAAGAATCCTCTTTTCCCCATTTTGTATTCTTTAAATTTCATACTCATTCATTTATTTTTCGTACTCTGATCTTATTCGTGTTTGACTCACAGAAATCCGGGATCTCCGGAAAGTTAGAGTTATCTATGATTTTCTGTAACTAACGGAAATTGATAGTGCGAATCTTGGTTCCCACAGTTTGGCGCTAGAAGGAGGGTACAAGAGATTTATTTTACACCAAACCACAGATCGGTCACGAAAAAGGTATGTCTAACTCAACAAATAATGTCATCGTATCGTTCGAGGATAAAGCGACGACTGTGCAGACCAAACCCTTGTAATGATCTCCTTGTTATCGAGCTAACGATACATGATATCGATGTCGCCAAGGTGTTAATCGACACCGTCTGCTCAACAAATGTTATCTTCAAAAATACTCTCGAAAGAATGAAAATCGGACTCTCCGGCATTGATATGATCCTAGATCAAACTCTGATTAAAGGCTTGTGATGGTGCGATTTTTGTGATGAAAAACCGAATGGAATGGATGGAAAAATCAGTGTGGTATGTTGTTGAAGGCGATTTGAATGATGATGATAGTGCAGGCTTTCTGAATCTCTTACAGATATAGATTGCCAGGATTCTAAACCAAAGAGCAAAGACTTTATCAATTGTTCCAAGAACAAACATGAATATCGACTAAAAATTTGTTAAAGTGAAACATAGGGTTCGAAATCTTCTAAATAGGCACATGAGCCTGAAACTACGATGCGTGCAAGCTTCTAAAAGAAAACAACAACAAGTTCTAAATAAAACAACAAGAAGTTCTAAGAAAAAAAACACAACATGTGAAATAAAGGAAAACTTCTAGAAGATGAGCCTTGGAAGACAAGTTTCAGCTTCTAGAATACTTTGTTAAATCTCGCCAAGTATTCAGAAATACTTATGCCAGATTCTTCTCTGAAAGCTTTAACGAAGTGGATAACTTGCCTCGTTAAAACATTAGTGATTGACTAAAAACCCAATGCGGGAAAAAGTGATCATCTCTACTAAGGACAAAAGAGTACAGAAATTACCCACTTAGCTAACCGATCAGAACTCTGGTTTTTCTGGAACGTCAAGCCTGAACAGTTGATAGATGTTGCAAGCTTGATCTTCTAACTCTGAATGTTGCATCATGTGGGCTTGATTTGCTAGCTCTCTTACCTTTGATCTCGTGATTCTTTCTTTAGGTTCAAGCTGCTCCGGTTCAAACTCTGGTTCATGTTCTGATTCGTCTGGTTCATCCACGATAACATCATCCTCTCCTAGTTGAAAAAGATTTGTCTTCAAATTTGTTTTTCCTACAAAAAGAGACAAGAAATTAGTTTGATCAAATCTAGCCTCGGTTTCAAAATTACCTTGGGATCCTTTTGGTTGAGTGAGGATTTCAATCATCTCTAGGGAATTAATGTCTGGCTTCCAAAATAATTATGAAACAGACTACTCAGAATTAAGTCAACAATAAAGTAGTTCAAATCAAACAACTTCATTAAGATGAAGTTAAAAGATAGGATTTGATCATCTGTTTTGAGAATGTTGCGGATCAGTCTTTGAGAATGAATTTCTGGTTCCCACACAAAATTCCGAAATGAAACACACAAACTTAGTTCAATCCCATAAGATGTTAGATCATTTATGCTTAAAAAGACTAAGTTTAGGGATAGGAATTGGTCATCTGTTTTTTGGATCAGCCCTTTGTCTAGATGGCAGCTTAAGCTCAGTAGGGTGATCATCCAAGGAGGTGCACGAATGGGTCTTCTCAAATCAGTCCACACATGAGCTCTCCATGGTCTCGGTCTTGACCATTCTTCAGATATTGTTTGCTCAAGTTCATCTCCAGCTCCAGCTCCGTCCAGGGGGTTGTAAACTTGATTATCATCTACAAGAGAGGCTTCTAAGAACTTGAGACTATCTCCAGGTCACCATACAAAATTCTGAAGTAGTCCACACACACATAACTTCCGAATTGGCAAGCTGCAAGTAGCTAAACTTTGAACATCGTTTGTGATCAGCTCCGAACTCTGATTGGAATGATCTACGGCTTGAAAAATTCATATTTGAACGTAGATCATGGTAAAAGTTTTCTTTATACCCCAGTTGTTTATTTTCGTTCCCATATGGCCCTTACAAACCACATATGTCAATCTGTCAATTTCTGGACTTTGGGAGTAGTTGGTGTTTGGAGTGTGAGTCTCTGTTCTGATAAGGTCTGAACTTGTTTTAGCTTGTTCCAAGGTTGGAAGAACTCCTTCTTGAGTTGAGAGAGTGTCCGAAGTTGTACTTGGGAGGTAGGCCTTGATCTTAATCGGTAACAACCTATGATCACATATCTCCATGGGATTTGTTGAAACTTCTTCTTCAGTTGTGATTATCTCTTTAACACCTGAAACTTTCTCAAAATCTTTGACACTAGACAAGTGTATTAAAACAATCATTAAGCTATTAAAATTATGTTGTGAATATGTTTTGAAGTCAAAAGAAATAGGATATCTCCCTTGTTCTTCAGTCATGCATTCATATTGCTCTAGCTCATGATTCCTACACACTTCTTCATAAAGAGATTGTTGAACATCTTTTTCAGCTCCTTCCTCTTTGTTAACATCTGAAATATGCTCAATGTCCTTCTCTTCTTTCGGATCAGCCACACATGACACAAAAATCATTAATTTCCAGAACTCCACATTATTTCTTGTAAGCCACTTTATCACTTGGTTGTTCAGCAATCTGGGCTACGTCTTCTTCTTGAACCTTTTGATCTTTGCCTACAAAAGAAACCTTTGGCGAAGACAAGTGCGTTATACCAGAATCACAACTTCCAAATTTTTTGTAAAGTTCCCTTTTGATATTTTCTTCTAGTAAACGTTGTGACTGTTCTATAATAACTTTTATGTTCTCGCGATATTCAAAATTGCTTAATTCATTGGAAACTAAAAGTTCATATGACTTTCCTCGATTGTACGTTTCTTGATGTTTATGTGCAGATCGGGTAATTGGTGGCTTGTAGCGTACTTCTTTCTCATGAGGGATTTGAGTTCTGTCCATGTTTCAATGGGTTTCCTAGGCCACTGTTTCATCTCTTCCTTTCTCCACCACCTAAGCGCATAGTCTAGGAAACTAACTTAAAACAGCAGCTCTTAGTAGCTCACGTTCGGTGAAGCATTGGCATTTGGAGGCGTAATACATCCCCTTCTCCCATGTTGCATATCCAGTTTGATCTCGGTACCCATGGAATGGCGGGATGCTTCTACAAAGTTCTTTGTAACTGTAGGGTTGTGACCCATTCATTGTTCCTGAAATATCAAGAACAACTCACAGTAAATTGTTCTAAGGGAATTTAAAAAAACTCAAGAACATAAACATGGAAGGTTCATGTTAATGGAAACTCTTAAGCAAACAAAAGATGATCTAGATATTACAAACCTATTGATGAAAGAATAAATTACATTCAAGTGTACTTTATCCTAAAGTATTTTCAATTTAGTGGACTTTGTGCTTTCCTTTCTTCTTAGTGCACTTTCATTTTGTACAAAAATACCATTTTGTCATTGAAAATGTGAGAGAAAAAAAGGAGTGGTATTGATGTGATGTTTTTATTTTTCCTCCTCAATCTTTAAAATTAATTAGTTGATAATATATATATTTTTTAAAAATATAAATTATACCAAAATTTATATTTTTTGTACTCTATAAAGAGACATTTGTTTTTCTTTTATTTGGATACAAAAAACAAGTTTCATAACGTCTGTGTACAAAAGATGCTTTATGTACACGACGCGTTGTGTACACGATGCTTTGTGTACACGACGCTTTGCGTACGTGAGACTAATTATTCGGGTGTACACAATGATGATGCAATCTATGTACAACTTCGTGTATAATGCAACATGTATATAGCGCCGGGTACACAATGGATGTATACACGATGCTTGTGTACATCATGCTAATGATTATATGTACACAAAAATAATGCAGTTGTACACAATGATAATG
>OVBE01008186.1:0-17494 GCA_900406425.1 Iberis pinnata
TAATGTGTTAGACTTTACCTGAATTTGGATGATATCTTAAGTACTTAATGACATAATAAAACTTAAGTATTTGCTAGACAATGGATTAGCAAATCTCTGTTTATCAATGACATAACTAAGCATTCGCGTTACATGTGACTTATTGGCCGTCTAATCTACCTTAGTGTTACGCGACCAGAATTTTCTTATTCAATTCATCTTCTATCTCAGTTCATGTCGCCATTGAAACTACAATACTGGAACGCAACACTTCGCCTGGTTAAATATTGAAAGAAAAATCTGGGATAGGGCATTTTACTTCGTGCAAATGCTCCTTTGATCCTCTCTTCGTGGTGCGATTTCGAGTGGGCAGCTTGTCCACTAACTCGTCGCTCAGTTACAAGATGGTTTATACAGCTGGGTGGATCACCAATGTCCTGGAAATCTAGAAAAAATGATGTTGTTTCGCGTTCTTCTGCTGAAGCGGAGTACCGCGCAATGGCGGATACTGTTTGTGAAATTCTTTGGTTGCGAGAATGCTGCCAGCTATGAACATTCCAAGTACTTATCCCATTCCTCTTCATTCAGACAGCCTTTCTGCCAGTAACCTTTCAGCTAATCTCATCTACCACGCAAGAACGAAGCATGTCGGTTTGGATTTGTCAATTTATAAGATCAAACTGGGTATCATCATTACGAAACATGTCTCCACTAAATCACAACTTGCAGATATAATGACCAAGACTCTTGAAATAAAGGAGGTTGAAGCATTCTTGATCAAATTAGGTTTTTGTGATCTTCACACTCCACCTTGAGATAAGTTATTGGGCCTTATATTGTTGTTAATAATAGATTAACGTTTAATGTATATTCGTATGTATAAAGCTGTTGTGGAAACATTGAGATTGAATCAATAAAACCTATTATCGTGTTACTTTCTAAGGTTTGACAGAGTTTTATCATTAATCGAAAAAGTTTAAGAGGAAAAAGAACTTGGTTTGGTTCGAATATGTTGTGGGTTTGAGGTGATTTTTTAAGATTTCGTTCGACTTAGATTAATTTGTACAATCGAGAATATTCATATCTCTTGTTTTGGCAAGCTCCACAACTGGACTTGAAAGTTAGTATTTGGATTGGGCCTAATAAATAAATCTTCAACAGTAATTGCATACAAGGCCCACTTTTTATTTTATGCTCATTTTTCAATTTTCTTTTAATGATTAGCTATTTTGGACTTTCACCATGCGAGGTTTTGTTTTTTTTTTGGTCGATTAATGTATTAATATTGGAAAAGTTACAACTGATACAAACATGAAAAATATCAGAGATTAAATGGGAAACTAAAGATAGAGGAATTTTTTGAAATATTATAAAAAGAAGGGAAAAAATGCTAAAAAAAACTCCAACTTTCAAATATAAGCCAAAAAAACCTTCAACTATTAAGTGAGCCAAATAAATCACAAACTTTTATTAATTGAGTCAAATAAATCATGAATTTATGTTGACTAAACCATTTTAGTCACTAAATTAGTCAACGGTTAAGTTTCACTAACACCGTTAAATTGTGTCTTTTGAAACTTTCTACTTCAAAACAATATTCATCTCCTCTCTTAATCTATGATCTCTCCTTCTCTGCAATCTTCGACGTCCCTCCTAATCTCTTTTTTATACTTCATCTTGTAGCTTCTTTGATAACTGATCCAATAATTTGAAAATACAAATGTGTTTCTTTGTTTTACAAGTAAGCACGCACCAGCAAAGAGTTCCAACGAATGTATTTCTTGTACGTATCCTTTCCCCATTATCAAACATACATGTTGAAACTCCAAAGTCTCCAAGTTTAACTACTCCTTTTGAATGTATCAATATGTTACCAGTCTATAATGCAACATGTAAACGCCAAACTAATGAACTCATTTATCAAAACATGAGGAAATCTTAAGAGAGTTGGATAGTTAGAGCATCTTCATTGCTAGTATCTCAATTAAAGGTTCTCAATATACATATATATATGTAAGTAATTATGAGTATCTCAAAATGATGAGAAATCCACTCAAAAGTATCTCATTTGATATATTTTGGAATGAGTTTCTCATCATTTTGAGATATCCATAATTAAATAATAATATTTATATATACTTACACATACACTTATATTGAGAACTCCAACTTGAGATACTCCCAATGGAGATGCTCTTAGTAAGTACCTTAACATCTCTATGGATGTGTCCTTGCCGATGGAGATAAACAAGAGCTTTAAGCACTTCCCTCAACAAAGTAGAAATTATAGGTTGTTCAAGACCTGCTGAATAAACTGATTTCATTAGGAGAAAACAGGAGCCACCAGACATACATCACAATCCACAAACTGGCAACTGCTACTGGCGATAAAAAAAATATGATGTTTCATTCATCAGAACAATCTTATTATAGTATATATAAGAGATTAAAGATGGAAATTCAAACCAAATCATTCTCAGAGAACTTTGGTGTTCACTACAACTATAAGCAGGTACCTCTAATTCCTTATTTCCTTATTGAAAGCTACCAACATGATTTTAATGTTTTGGCTTTTGATTTTGGCAGTACTTTTCATTGGATATTACTTATTTCAAGTCATCTTTTGATAGTCATCTTCTGGATCTCCTATGGAACAAGTACTGGGTGAACACTTTTTCTTCTTCCCCAATGCTCCGCAATGGATATTATGTTGCCCGACAAATATCACACTTTGGTAAACTCTTGGATGTGGACTATGAGAAAAAAATACAATTTTTCTCTCTTTTTTCCTTCTAGTCATAGTCTGCATGAAAAATAATGTGTCCTAATTGTTTCATAAATTTTCTAGAGAAGCTCAAGCAATCCCAAAATCATCTGGCTCATTCTCGATTTGGAGGAAATGTCCCATCATCTCTTCATAGGAAAAAGAGGTATGTGTGATTGGTTCATTGAATCTTAATCGCTATGCCTTTAACACCACACTTTTCTATGTTTTTTACTAACTTCTACATCTAGCTAGCTAACTAAGTATCTTTGAGAATATTGTAGAGAGGGAGAAACCATAGATTGAGAGAGGAGATGAACTTTCTTTTGATGTAGAAGGTTTCAAAAAGACACAATTTAACGGTGTTAGTGAAAGTTAATAGTTGACTAATTTATTGACTAAAATGGCAAAGTCAACATAAATTCATGATTTATTTGGCTCAATTAACAAAAGTTTGTGATTTATTTGGCGCACTTAATAGGTGAAGGTTTTTTGGCTTATATTTGAAAGTTGGAGTTTTTTTGGCATTTTTCCTAAAAAGAAGTTTATATTTCAAAAATATTACACACTTCCAAAAGTTTCAAAAATACCATTAAATTGTTCCAAAAGTTCCAGACATAAAAAATGAATTTTAATAGTTTAGAATTTAAAATTTTGGGTTTAAATTCATTAAATAGAGTTTAGGGTTTAGTTTTGAAGGAGTTAGAGTTCGGTTTTAGGGATTTAAGGTTTAAATTTGAAGTTGTAAAACTATTTCAATTTTGTAGTATTTTTAGAACAAGAACAGCTTTGTGGTATTTTTGAAAAAAAAAAATGTGCTATTTTTGACAAAAAAATTATGGTATTTTTGGAATACTAGTTTTTGTGATGTTTTTGAGAATCCTCTCCTAAAATATAAGTTCTCATAATATGTTGATCAAAGACACAAAAATTAGACTGAAAACAACTATGGAACAAGTTCTTTTGTTTCATGTAAGATTTTGTTATCATGCGTTTTTCGTTTATTTATTACCTAAAATCTATTTACTAATATGTTTATTCGAATCACTATATATAATTTAATTCCCTTTCATGTTTATCAAAGGTTTTATATGAGGGCATGTTCTTTACATTACTCGTAGATTAGCAGTAGCGATTAAAAAATACAGTGATAAAAATATAGCTGGAGCTATTTATTTTAATCTAGCTCTAGTGCAAATATTAATAAAATAATGTGATTGCTTTAAAAAACAGTAGCAAGTTTCTCATGTTTTTTTTTTTTTTTCGTGAATCTCCGGTGACAGAGATTTGAATCGCTATTTAAATAACTTAACTATTCCATTTGATATTTTTAACTGCTACGGCTAATCTAGTAGTAATGTAAGGAACATGCCCAAATATGATAATAAATTAATGCAACTATATGTAGAAACGGTTTTTGTGTTGTTGCCATATTTACATTTTGTATGTATAAGTTTAGCTGTGAGTAGATCACATAAGGTTTTAAATCTGCTTTGTCACTATATTTCGCTCTTTTCCCAAGTTATTTCAAGCCTGGTTTCTAAAATTTTAATCTTGATCTTTTTCGTCGAAAGTATGGTTGTCGCTAGAGGCAACATCGACTATCGCTGGCGTCAGTTCTCTTTCTGGGCATTTTTATTTATACGACGACAATTCTATTATAGTTGTCATTTTTTTTTGGTAGCATGTTCTCTTTTCCGTGACATCTTGTAGATACGGCGGTTAGAGCAACGCTATAGTTATGCTGCTCCAAAGCTAGTGGTTCATGTTTCTCACCGCCTCTCTATTGAGGTTCACTCCGCTATTCTCTACTTTCAGTGCCTCCATCAGCGATGTTGCAGGTTCATGTCATCCTATATGCTTTGTGTTGCAGTTCATGGTAGTTATAAGATGTTTGGGGGTTAGATTATCGCATATCTTTTAGTCGGTGGATTCTCTCGCTAGTGGTTTTGGTTCCAAATGCTAGATTTTGTCTCTTTGTTGCGATTCTAGTTCTTCTGAATATGTGGTCCTATGGCCCGGTTTTCGCTGGCGCGTAAATCTTCATAGTAGTGGTTTGGTTTGGTGACTCGTATGTCGACAGTTCTCTCTTGGCGGGTTGGATTTTGGAATTCTCATCACCGATCCCTACTCGCATTTTGGGTCTTCGTGTGGGTTTTATTGACCGGGATATTGTTGATCTGGCCTCCGCCATCTTGGATTGTTTGGGTCTTTTGGCCTAGTTCTTTAATTATGATGTTGTCCTTCTTCGAGTTTGATTTTTTTTGGGGTCTAGGCCACTAGTATTCCTTGTTCATACTTCTATGGAGATTGATGAAAACTGCATCTTTTCGTCAACTTTTTTTTGAGGCATTTTTTCGTCATGTCTGTGATGCGTGTGTACACGATGCTAGTTATCAGTGTCCCGTCCGTAATGATAATGTAATTTGCATACAATTTCATGTACACAATGCTTATCAGCGTCATGTCCACGATGATAGAATTCTAATTATCAGCATCATGTCTATAATGATAATGCAGTTTGCGCACAACATCGTCTACACTATGTCATGTCCACTCTGCATGTGTACATGATGCGTATATACACGATGACATATATATGAACTCATGATGTTGTATAGAAATCTATTTTTTCTGTCTAAATTAAACGAAACATGTCTCTATTTAAAGAGTACAAAAATTATGAATTTTGGTATAATATTTAATATTTTTGAAAATATATACTATTAAATAATTAGTTTTAAATATTGAGGGTGAAAAAAAGAAATAACATAAAGCAAAGTTTGATTTCAAAAATCAAACTTATCGCATGGAGAAATCATTTGGTGGACACTATTGTTTTTTCCCCAAAAAATGCATTAATATCACTAAATCCCTAAAGTGACTATTGTTTTTCCCCCCCCAAAAATGCATTAATATTACTAAATCCCTAAAGTGTAAATAATTGGATAAAGTGCACTTGACTACAATTGTTTCTGTTTGAGAGTACTTCTGAGAAGAAGAAGAAGAAAAAATTGATGGTAGTTTTAGGTATCAAAACTTGTTTTACTCGTGTTCTCTGGAATTTTAGCAGCATTTGTAGTTAGCAATTACATATATTTCATCTCATACCTGAATTATTCTTTATTCTTCTTAAAACTAATATTTTAATTCACAAATCTCACCAATTTATATTAGGGTTATAGGCATTGTCCTCCGTAGCTAACAATATTTCATTCTTCAATGGATTTTTTTTATTAAACTTGATCATAAGATTGGATACAATTCAACTGATACGAACTAATCCTCAAACATAACAGAGAGACAAAATCAGCCAAAAAAAACTTCTACATTCATAATCCTAAAAAAACAAACTAAAACAGACTTAAAAACGGTTAAAAAGATTACACCAAAAATAAACTCGAAGAAAAGAAAAAAGACGATAAAATGACTCAAATTCTTATTAGCCATTAATGAGGCAAAAATATTCAACTATACCCTTTTTTAGTCAAGTTACCCATCTCCTTTTAATGAATTTGTTCATTACCTAATTTTTTCTCATTATATTTAGAGAAAATTGTAGATATGTGTACCAAATTTTTTTAAAATTAGCTGAATAGGTACTTTTAAAATTCAATGCCTATAGGTACTTTATGGATTGCTAATTACTTGTATAACCTCTTGTTAATGTTTTAAATAATTTTATATATCATAATATTAAAAAAAAATTGTTAAATTAAACTTATATTAATAGCTAACAAATACATCATCTTCCAAAAGTAATTGCTGTAATAAAGAATTAGGAACAGAATAGGAAGTGAATAAAGAGTTGCTTCTAAATTGATTCATAGCTAGTAAATCTGCACATCTATTAGACTTTCGGTTAATCCAATTAAATTGGACAGCTTCAAACTTCTTTACCCACCAAAGAACTTCTCTCATCCAATTTGCCATGCCAAAAGAAATCTGTTCACCCATTAATAACTTGTGTAGTAATTGATTATCTCCCTCAAAACATACTCTTCTATAGCCTCTTAGCCAAGCTTGTTGCATAGCCATAACTAATGCTTGAGTTTCAGGCTCAATGACACTCTGAACTAGATGACTAGAAGCTTGACTTGCGCCTTTAAATGATCCAAAAGAGTCACAAAATATCCATCCCGCCGTGGCTGGAATAGTTGTGCTAGTAAAGCATGCATCGAAATTGACTTTTATCCAATTAGGTTGTGGTCTGCACCATTCTGACTTTTTCAATCTGCCATTACTATTTCTTCTCCCTCCTAATGAACCTAAATCTTTGTCTGGATTTGTTGATAACCAAGCTTCACCCTCCAAACCTGCAAAATGTAAAATGCTTTCCCAAGGTAACTTCTTTTGTTTGTAAAGTAAATTGTTTCTATCTTTTCATAAAAGCCGGAGTACATATATAGGTAAATATCTAGTTCCAAAGCTTTCATTTGGTGAATTCCATTCAAGCAATACTAATAATTTCTCTTCAAAACTAACATATGGATCAAGTAAGTCAAGAGCAGTTGTATTAATTTCATTCCACCCATCACTAGTTTCAGGACATTGAAAAAATATGTGATTAAGAGTTTCTACTTGATTACACAGAGGGCATAATCCTTGTGTAACAAAATTTCTTCTCCTTTGTTCAGAACCTATATGGATTATATTGGTTAACACACGCCATAAGAAATGTTTAATATTAGGTGTAATATTACTTTTCCATATTTTATGTTTTAACATAAGAGTAGAATCGGAATTCAAAATATTTAATCTAGAAGGCTCTATATGTGATGCAAATCAATAACCAAATTTAACAATATAATCCCCATTAGGAGTATAATGCCAACCAATTACATCTGTACAATTATCTCTAGTCAGTTTCATAGTTAGAACTATAAGAATATCATTTGTATCTATTAACTCATGAACTTTTTGATAATCCCATGTTCCTATGTATGTATTGATTAACTCAGCTACCTTATAATCAATACTTAAGTTTTGAGTTTTCTTTCTGGGGGGGTTTTGGAGGATGTAATGGGAGCCAATAGTCCTCCCATAGCAGTCTATTCCCTATCAATACTCTGAGTTCCTTTTGTAACAGTTCCCTACCAACCATTATGGATTTCTAACCAAAAGAACATTGAGCGCCTTGTGTTGCATTAAGCATGTGTCTTGTAGCATAGTACCTTCCTTTCATTACTTGTGCTAGTAAAGAATAAGGATACTTAATAAGTCTCCAACATTGTTTGGCTAAAAGAGATTGATGGAACAACTCAATGTCTTTAAAGCCAAGTCCCTCTTCTTTCTTAGGGACAGTGACTTTATCCCATGACAGCCAATGCATAGACCTATGAGAACTATTATTTTGCCACCAATAATGAGCTATAGCTTTATTTATATCTGCACAAATTCCTTTTGGCAGTTGGAAACAAGACATTGGATAAATTGGCATGGCCATACCAATTGATTTTAACAGTATTTCTTTACCAACTTGACTGAGAAACTTATTACTCCATCCCTCTGTTCTTTGTTTTATCTTTTCAACAATATATTGAAATAAATCTATTTTCTTCCTCCCAAATTGCTCAGGCAGTCCTAAATACTTACCACAACCCCCATCATTATAAATATTGAGAATATTTCTAACTATGGTTTTCATATCAGATTGGACTTTACTTCCAAAAGTAATTGTTGATTTCTCTAAACTAACCATTAACTATGCAGAATATTTTTAATAGCAATGACTGAGGATACATTTGCTTGACAAAAAAAATAAGGAGTCATATGCAAATAGCAAATGAGTTATTGCCGGGCTTTGATTACTTATTTTTAGTCCTCTGATCCGCTTCCTCAAAGTTGTTTTCTTTAACATTTGGCTCAGAACCTCAGACCAAAGAATAAACAGATAAGGAGACAAAAGGTCTCCTTGTCTTAAGCCTCTTTCAGGTTTGAAGTATTCCTTTGGTGAACTATTAATAAGGGTAGGAAATGTGACAGACTTAACGCATTACATGATCCAATTAACCAAGAGTGAAAACTTAACTTCCTAAGAGAGCCTTCCACAAAAATCCATTCCAATCTATCATACGCCTTAGAAATGTTTATTTTTAAGGCCATAAAAGATTTAGAACACCTTTGTCTAAATTTCAGGCTATGATACAATTCATGAGCTAACAAAACATTGTCAGTTATCATACGATGTGGTATAAAAGCATCTTGCTCCTCTGAGACTATACTTTTGAGAAAAGGTTTTAATCTATTAACTAAAATCTTAGAAATAATCGTGTAACTCACATTACAAAGGGATATGGGTCTGAATTCTGACATTCTTAGAGGACTACCTACTTTTGGTATTAAACAAATCTTTGTGTGATTCATATCTTCCTCAACTATACCTAAATTACAGAAATTCTTAACCATTTCAAATAGTTGGGGGATGGACATCATCCCAACAAGCCTGATAAAATTCTCCCGTAAATCCATCAGGGCATGGGGCTTTCGAGGGACCAAAAAAACACATTTCCTGTTTAATCTCATCCAGAGAAACTGGTTTAATGAGGTCATTATTCATTTCTAAAGACACTCGATTTGGCAAATCATCCAGTATAGTCTGTTGATGAATATAGTTAGGATGGTCACTCTTTAAAAGATTTCTAAAGTATCCCCTGCTACTTTACCTATTTCTGAATCATTCCTTTGTAAATTCCCATTATGGTCCAAAATAGCATGAATTTTATTTCTTGTTCTTCGTGTTTTAGTTGAAGCAAAGAAAAACTTCGTATTCCTATCACCACACTTCAACCATGTATTTCTACTTTTGGTTTTCCAGTACATCTCTTCATTTTTGTAAGCAAGCTTCAACTCTTTACGCAAATTCTGAATTTGCAGAGTAGATCCACCATTAACAATGGTGAGATTTAATAGCCCTTTAAGTTTGAGAATATCTTCTTTTGAATTACTCCTATTATCTCTTTTCCATTTAGAGATTGAGGCTCTGCATTTACTTACTCTATGAGACCAAGATAAATTATTATTAGTCCAACTGGTCCTTATTGACTCTTTAAAGCCTGGCCTGGAAAGCATTCTGCCATCAAACTTGAAGACTCTAGGAATAATATGTTTTGTGTCAATAGTTGTAACTACAGGCCTATGGTCGCTAACTTCTATTTCTAAAAATTCAGCCGAGATAACAGAAAACAATGAGAAAGCTAAGGGATTCACTACAAAAGATTAGGATATTGTGATGTATTTTTGAGACAAAAGATATATGTCACAAATCTGAGACGTTTTAGATATTATATTATGACTAATTTTTATATTTCACAATTTCATAGTTTTTTGTCACTATATTGCAACAAAATGATTCATGACTAAAATTAGTCACATATAGAGATGTAAATATGACGATAACCTAAACGTAGCAATTGTAACTATAATTTGATGACATATTTAATCATAAATTAGTGACGTAACTATGACATATATGTGTATCATTTCTAAATCTTAAACCCTAAATTTTAGAACCTTAAATCTTCAACAACATATTAATTCTAAAAAAAATCAAAAGGAACTCTTATGTTATTTTACAACAATAAGTAACTAATAAGAGTGTTAAACCCTATACCATAAACATCATATTATCATTTCATATTCTTTTGTCAACATAATTGGATATTTTAATGCTTATAATATAAAATTATGGGCATATTTATGTACAAAAATCTTAAACACCATCTTTAACCCTAAAACCCGAATTGATATATATCTTCATAATTAATCTTCTTATATTTAACGCAAAAAACATGTTTTCACATTTATTATAATGAAAATATATGAAGTAATGATGAAATAACAATATTAATATGTAAAGTGAAGTATGAAAAAATTTAAGCCTTAAATTCTAAATTTTAAATCTTTAACAACATAGTAATTCTCGTATATCTTAAAATCTAGTACTAAAACAACAAAAGTTTATCATATATATATATATATATTAATATTTGAAATAATTTAAAATATAAAACTATTATTTATAAATTACTACAAAAAAAGAAACTTAAACGTAAAATTAAAAGCACAAACTATGTTTTTCTTAGTTCAATTATAGAGGGGTGAATTTTTACTTGATAGATTTTTTACGTAAACATCATATTCAAATATATTTTTTACTAGATAATTTTTTTTCCTTAACCTAATTAATTATCCTAATCTTGCATAAACTTCTTCGTCGCCGCTCTGACTCTCTACTAGCTTCCATGGTTGTTACTTTTTTGAGATGCACTGTCAGTGTCTCTAGCTAATTTTGGGAGTCCTACTGGTGTATTATCTCTCCTATTTTGTATACATTTACAAACAAGAGGCTTCGACTCTAATATCCGACCAAAGCAATCGATTTGTATTCACCTCTGATGCCATTTCTAGGCTCTTAAAGGTCCACTATGTGCGTGAAAGGTGTATTGGAGGTGTGATTCCCATGGAGAAAGAGACCACCGTGGATCATAAATCTTAGGATTTTAGTTCAACGCCATTGAACACACAAAAACATGGTAGACACTGTTGAAGATATTGGAGCATAGTTCTTGCGAAAGCAATCCATCCAAATTGCAAATATGCCACTTGAGAACATCATGACTTAGTTTGTATTATGAAAATTTATCTAGGTCAGATCATGAATGGCCGTCTTTGTTTAAATTTTATTTTTTCCATTCCATCATCAACCACGTTATGAAAGTTATACAAATAGAAAAATGGAAATCTATAAATCTCAAATATAGTTCATATTAGTGATATATGTTTGTTTGTTTGACTTAGCTGAAAGATATTCTCCTCGATTTTACATGAGTCATTCGATTTATATATGGAAAGTTGATTTTACAATAGTCTCTCGGCCACCAGGGTTTATGGCTTTAGAAGTATGTTTCTCTTTATTTGATTAGTCTCTTTTTGCTACTTTAGATTGATAATTTATTTTCTTATATACAGTCTGGTGCGTAAACTTAGAAAAGAAGGTTTCTTGCTGCTCTACTTTGCTCCTGCTGCTGGTGTTCATCACTACGACTGGAATAAGAAGCAGGTCTAATTGTATCTTCGACTTGGTATTTTAGAGATTGTGATCATGATCATTACTTGGTTTAGTGAAAGAAATAGCCTAAGATCATGTTAATATATAATTATGCAGGTATGGATTTTATCTTTAGTGTAATATTTCTAGATTTTGTATCATTATGGTCATGAATTTACTTAGTGAAAAGAACAGCCTTCTTACCTTGTATTATGATTTTGGTAACATCTTGTTCTGATGCAGGTATGGTTTTATTTATGAATTTACTATTGAGTAGATTTTCATAATGATCATGATTGTTTTGTAAGGAAAAATCTTTTTTACTTTCAATTATGATGGTGGTAAGAGCATGTTTTGATATAAATGATGCAGGTCATCTCGTTGTTTGTAACAGAAGTTGGTAACCTTGTCAAAATGATGCATGTTTTGGCCGCTTTTTTAGCCTAAGCAAGGCTTTCTTCTTCTTTATTTTGCATTCGCATGGCTTCAACCTCTTCTAATTTTTAATATTTATTTTGAGTGAAGGTGTTCAAAACAAGCTTTTAAACATAGATGAAAGTGTATACATACCAATCACTAAAGTAGAGTTTGTTGTTCTTATATATGTAGTTAATGTAAGCTCTCATTCTCCCTCTCATAGGAGAATGAAATCATATATATTGATCAACTTGCTCTTGTTGAAGGTGATTACATGTCCTTAAATCTATAAATGTGAGGCTTTCGGTTTGTTTTATTTTTTGTGCTTAAAATGTGTTGATGTATTGGCCTAATCAGAACAAAAAAATCAAAGAACCTTTTTCCGCCTGGTGGGGACGTAAGTCTGAGGTTGTCTTAGGCAGTCTTCTTGGAGCTAAGTCTGGCAAAAAGAAATCATCTAAGACTAAGAGAGAAGAATTTTTTGTGAAGATGATCAAGAGATTCTTTACACATGGTTCAGGTATGTGTGTTTTGTTCCTCATACCTATGCAAGCTATTCTTAAGAAATAAGTTAAAATATGATATTTTAAACGATAAACATCATCAATTGTCTGCAAGATTAAGCCATAGTTGGGAAACAAGAGTGTGTATCAAAGACCAACCAAAGAAAGTAGTTGGTGTTCGTTACGAAGGGAAGAAACCATTTTTTGAGAACGGTGATGATGATAATGGTGAAGAGGAAGAGGGAGTGAAAAAGAAGAGGAAGAGTATTTGGAGGATGTCAATGATGATAACAATTTTTTTATGACCAATAGACTATGTATTAAGTATTTGTTAATCATGTTTATTACGTTTATTTATAATTATAATTAATAACGATTTGAGAAAATCTTGTTCGTTAGTACTTGTTATGGAAAACCATTAATCTTCTAGTCACTAATTACGACTATTTAGATTATTTTTTGTTGCCACAAGTGATATACTTGAAACGTTATTCTAGTCACAAAAATGACGATTAGGAGACAATGATTTTAGTCATGATGCCATACGAATTTTTTACTATTATGAACTGTAACAGTTTAAGACAAAATTGTTACTAAATAATTCGTCACAAATTGTGTGACGTTTTTGTTACAAAAAACAATTTGTGACACACGTAATGTGACTGTTCAAAAATCATCACAAATTCGTAACAAAAATTTTATTGTGACAAAAAAGTTATTATTGTGACGAAAGAATTTGTCTCAATGTGTTCAATTTCTTGTAGTGATTAGCTATAGCTCTATCTAAAAAACAATATACATCATGGCCTCCTCTTTTTCCATGCCATGAAAACTTATTTCCTAAATAGTTAATGTCTTCAAAGTTACATGTGTGATATAATTGTCTAAACTCTGTGAATGTTTAATCTGGTCTTACAATACCACCATGTTTTTCACTGTTATAACGGATTTCATTAAAATCTCCAATTGCTAACCAGGCTCCATATCTTGTTTGGGAACTTTCTTTTAACTTATCCCAAGTATGGTATCTAAGTTGTTGGATTGGGTTACCATTAGACACGAGACAAATAGAAACTAGATTCATTACTTTGAACATTAACATTAACAAGATTAGCATAAGCAAATAACACAGAAACATTAATTACAAACTTCCACATTACTACCAAACCACCACTAATACCTCTAGGGGGGACAATAAAACTAATTGAAAAACTTAAATCTTTAACAACATTTTCAGCGTAACTGGATTGCTGTTTGGTCTCCATTAGGTAAATGATATATGGGAGATGTTTTCTATTCATCACCTTTAGATGTCGAACTGCGAGGTCATTACCTAAGCCTCTGCAGTTCCAACCTATTATCTTCATTGAAAAGGTGGTGGATTTGGGCCCACCGCACCTCTAATTGTTCCAGCACCATCTTCCACCTCCTTACTCATTGTCCTCTCAACTATATTATCAATGTTATCTCCATTTTGATTGCTAGTATCACCTACCTCCATAAACTTCCTCTTCCTGCCAACAACACCATCACCAGAAAGAGTTTCAAAAGCTGGCTTCATATCCCATTCAGCAGAGAACATATTCTGCATTGGTCTCTGTTCAATGATCTCCTGATGCTCAATCTCTGGAACTGGATGCAGGTTAACTTGATTGTGGTTTCTTAACTGTTCGATTTCATCCATCATCTCCTCCACTAAAGCAGCTGCTTGGGCATATGCATTGGGTTGGGCTGCATGATCCTCCTCAAGATATATCTCCTCAATGTTAATCCCACCATTTCCATTATTCCCCGGGTTATCACCAGAATCACTACTATCATCCCCATCCTCATGATTAAGTCCACCATTCTGAATCAAGCAGGCTCCAGAATCATGAGTTAACCTCCCACATGCTACACAGAAACCCCTAAGTCTCTTATACCTTAGAGACAGAATTGTGTTTTCACCAATTGAGAATTGAAAATTTTGTTGAAACTTTAAGGGGTCATCTATATTCCAATTCAATCTCACCCGTACAAACTCCATTCTTGAATCATTCACTGGATCAAATCCACTTCCCAAAGGCATCCAAGAGCTCTCCCAAAAGTTGTAATAACTTGTCTGTTTAATAACTGGAAAGGAATCCCACATATCTGGACCCAAAATGGGATGAATTGTAGATCAAAGGGTGAGATAGTAGGAGACAAACGCACCAATACCAACATCATGTCCGCAAAATCCCAAGGACCCCTCCCCAGGACATTCTCCATAGACTCCTGAGATGGAAAGATGAACTAGAACCGGCGCCCCTCAATTATCCGACTATGGACCAGACCAGCAAGACCCCGATTTTGAGGCATTGAGGCCACAATTGCTCTTAAATTATGCTTCCTAGGAATTAGAGGGCGTCCTATTAAGCTAAAGTGATTATCAGCCATTGCTTGATCAAGAAAGGTAGAGGGAACAGCAATAGGGGGATCATGAATTCCAAGATCAATATCTTGAATCCCACGACCAATGTTTTCTGCCATTGGTAATCGGAGAATTTGGTGTAATTTGAAGGTGTAATGATTTGGAAATTTGAAAGAAATCAATTGAAAATCAGGAAGAGTGACTTGTGAGAAGCAAAATCCGAATTTAAAGCAATGCAGATGACGGTTATGGCCAGATCCAGCATCATTGCAGATCGTGTGATCCGTAATGGGGATAACCGACTGAGTGCTCCACAATTCCGAGGAAAGCGTAACCACACCGTCTTCAAATTCAATTTCCGATTCCGACAAGAGCAACCGGCATTTAGATAACCATCGCCGACAAATCAGCGAAAAAATCGCCTGTGTAACCATCTTCATTTTTTATTTTCTGTATTTCTTTCATAATATTAAATTAATATCTGTTAAGAAAATAAAAAATAAATTATTTATTTAAGGTTAAAAAATAAAGAAATCCTCTTTCACCTCTCAAAACTAACGCCGCTCATTGTATCTTCTTCATCTCCAATTTTCCACATTCGTTGGCGATTTTTCATCGCTCCGGCGAAACAACTGGCGCCGACTTACGGTTAGTCTCATTCGCCGGTGACAAATCAGGGTCATTATTCACTTTTGTTTTCTTCTTTCCGGGGTTTGTCTTCAGCTTCAATGGTTTATTATTATCCTAACATGTGTTTCGATTTTCCATTCTTTATAATCTATTCAATAGCTTAATTTTTTGTGACAAAAAATCATATATTTCCTCTTGGCGTTACCAAACAATAGGGATTTGGATGGTTCTACATATTTTCATTTTTTTCATAGATTTTGGTTTTTTAGTCTCGGTTTAGTGTTGTCCACTTATATTAATTGGAGGATTACAAGATTTTCTTAAAACTCCATTGTTACAGCAAATAGTTGATGTTTGTATTATTAATTTCAATTGGAGGAATACAAGATTCTCTTAAAAAAGTTTCACTCTCTGCATTACTGGAGTATATGAGAGAAGGTGATCTTAAAGAACAACAATCAAGAGTTCACGATGTGAATCACATGTGTAACTGTGAATGGTGAAAGTGAATTGTGAATCGTATGTGTTAACTGTGAAAATGATATGTGAATCCTGCATATTATTTGTGAATCATGTATGTGATTTGTGAACGTTGAAAGTGAATTATGAATCATTCATGTGACATATGAATCATGATGTAAATGTGAATTATACACGTAAAATGTGAATCATACACGGAACCTGTGAATTATATGTGTGAATATAGACATGATTTGTGAATTATATATTTATTATGTAAAACAAACAAAAAAACTGCAGAGAATGAGGAGTTACGTTAAATCTAATTACCTTAACTATCAAGCTATAATTTATGAAGCAACTAAATAAAATTTTCTTTTTTCTAATTATTCTACAAACGATTAAATAATGTTTTAAAATTTAAAAGTAAACTAATTAATTTACTAAAATTTGTAGGGGCATTTTAGACAATAAATATAGTCAAAGTCAACTAACCATTAAAAGTACCTATTTTCAAATAAAAATTATTAAGTACCTAATTCTCCAATTATAAAAGATAAAGTACCTTATTTACTAAAAAAACTTCTATATTTAATTAAATCAATAAACGATTTTTTTTCTTCTTTCCATCATCTTATTCCATCATCTTTTACCATTAAAGCTTTGAAGTTTATTTTTATACAAATAGTAATTCTTCTATAAACTATGACAAATTATATATAGAATCGAAGATCTTATAACGAAGATTTCAAATCTACAATCATAATGTTAAAACGCTAATGCATGTATTTGTAAAGTCTCATTTAAGTTTCAGCTACAAGAGTTAACTATGACAAAATTGAATAAAAACTATTAGACTTTGTTAGTTTTTCTCTCCTAAATTCGAATATGGTATCAGTTTTTCAAGTTTCGCTCTAAATCTTCGTCAATTTAAGTTTAAATTTGAGAGCTAAAATTTCAAAGTCGAATTCCGATATACTTAAATAAAATTAGGAGGCAAAATTGGTACCACTAGATTATATATCTTAAAATCTTTCTATACATATATATATGTTGTTAAAAATGGTGCTTGGAATCAAATTTCACCATTGATTACTTTCAATACTATGTTCTATCATGTACAACTAATTACATTTGAATATAACTATAGCATTTGGTACAACTAATTTAACTAAGTATACCTATAGCATTTTCAGATATTATAATTTAATTGTAAACTATAACAAGTTATATATTAAATCGAATCCCTTACAACGGAGATTCCTAATCCATAATCATAAATATATATATATATATATATA
>OVBE01008187.1:0-17493 GCA_900406425.1 Iberis pinnata
ACCCCTTTGTGTGCCATTCGTTCCATCTTTTTGTGTTTTTGTTTAATAAACCACCTTCGGAGTATGCCCGTGGATTAAATCTTATTAGGGCCTTGTGTTGGTTCCGTTCAACGCATTTTCCGTTCCTCTTCTGAATTCTCACAAATCATCCTTAAAACTCCTGAGAGTCCTGAAAAATCTCCAAAATGCATGCATATGCAAATGCTAATGCAAAAATCCCTAAAAATCACAAACTTGCCAATTATAACTATAAATGCAACATATGAACACCTAAAAACCTAAAAAATGATGTTAAATGACCTCTAAAACCCATGAAAATATAGAGACATCAATATGTTATACAAAAGAAGAAGGAGGAGGTACGTTACAAAATTAGTGTCAAATTAGAATGAGAATGGTAGATTAGAATGAGAATTGTAGATCATTGTCAAATTAGTTTAGTTGTGTTCTATTTAATTCAATATGTTTCACTTTAAATGTTGTATGAATCTTTCTTTTACTAGCTGTGTTTTGTGCTTTGAATATGTTCTTTTAAAAGTTGTTTGAATCTGTTTTGTACACGGAATAAGAAGAAGCAGAAGGAAAAGAAGAAATTAGGATGAGAGGTATGTTTAAATACAATTGTAGATGTCAATGTGAAATTAGGATGATGTGAATGTTAAATTAGAATGAAAATTGTATATGTGAATGTTTAATTAGAATGATGAATGTAGAATGAACAAACTTTTTCTTTTTCTACAAATTAGAATGAGGATCGCTTAATTAAACACCTCTAATAGACACAAGTTTTCTTTTTTTGCAAGTGAGAGTGCTTAGAATAAAATTTAAATACAAAAAATTATAAATACAATCATAATCACCCTATTAAGCATTCCACCATTGAGATGCTCTTATTCACTATGAATGTTTATAAACAATTTTTTGAAACTCGAATGGACATGTGGTCGAACCGAAAAAATTGGTGAAGAATCCTGACCAGGTTTATCTAAAAAATCGTCTCTTTAAAAACTGGTAAAACCCGCTAAAAACCATGGTCAATATACGAGTTAATAAAAATAAAATTTGTGCAACTCTAATTAATAAAGTTAATATTTTATATGTAGATAAATATTATTTTAGTATAAAAATAATTGACTAATATATACTATAATTTGTGATTGGTGAAGATTTCACTATGCTACCGGAAGAAGAGGAAAAAAATTATAAAATAAGTATTATGATTTGGGAGTATTATGGTTTCATTTTTCTTGGTAGAATAAGTTGAATATTGTTTTTATACTTTTCAACCTAAATGATTCAAATTTCAGGGAATTTATAATTCTACTCATTTTTATTCTAATTAAATGATAAAGAATGCTTAATTCCACCAACTTTTGTTTCTCTGCATACACGACGAATTACACCCAGTACCGAATAGACCAATTAGCAATAGAATATAAAAGAGCATTAAGAAAACTGGTTAGACACAAAAAACGAGACATTTGATTATTACAATCACCAACCTGTTGTTCCACTACTACGACAAGAGTCGATAAAATGTCACAATCGAATCACGTATTTAACGAGTGAAAAAAGCAAGATCATTTACTCCAATAATATAGGGTACGTACATACCTTTAGTGTTATTTTCTTATATATATATATACAAATTTAAGTGACACTAACTTTCAAGTTACCTTTGCTCTCTGTCATGGCCGATTCAGTATCTACTGATACAGAAGCCCATCGCTTTTCCGATCAACGCGGCGGTTGGATCACTTTTCCGTTTATAGCCGGTGAGTGTTTTAACTGACATAACCATAATTTGTACTTTAAAATAACGTCTCAAATGTCGCGCAGCTACGATATTTGGCCTCTCTTTAACATCTTTTGGATGGTTATTGAACTTGATCGTATACCTGACCGAGGAATTCAACATAAAGAACATCTCTGCTGTTCAGATTACAAACATTGTCAACGGATGCGTCAACATGTTTCCCCTGGTTGCAGCCATTATAGCTGATTCCTTCTTTGGAAACATTACTATCACCTCAATCACAACTTTCATTTCTCTAATTGTAAGTCTAAAACTAGATGGAGTTTTCATCTACTACGTACTCTCTTTTAATTTATGTTTCCAGGGCATCGCTTTCTTGACACTGATGTCATCTTTGGACGACTTGAGGCCTAAACCATGTGAAACTGGGTCACTATTATGCCAATCACCATCTAAACTACAGCTCGGTTTCTTGTACTCATCCTTAGCTCTAGTGTCTATTGGTTCAGGAGCGTCACGACTAACCTTGGGGGCAGCTGGTGCAAACCAGCATGAGAAACCTAAAGACCAAGCTAGCTTCTTCAACTGGTTCCTTTTCACAGCATATGTAGGTTCACTTATAGCTTCAACAGCAGTCGTATATACTCAGGACAATGTCAGTTGGACAATCGGGTTTGGTATTTGCGCCGCTGCTAATCTCATATGTTTCATAGTTTTCATTTCCGGGAAGAGATTCTACAAGCCTGAAAACGTAACAGGAAGTCCCTTCACGGCCATGATCCGCGTTGTTGTAGTTGCTACTAAGAAGAGAAAAGCTTTGATCTCTTCGAGAGTAGAAGACTATCACCAAGAAGAAAAGACCTCTCCTCCAATGCCTTCCAAGAGCTTCAGGTATAATAATATCCCATAGAACCCAAGCTCGTAATCCTAAAACATAATCTTTACATTATATTTTGCAGATTCTTGAATCGCGCAGCGCTCAAGTCCAAAGAGGATGGCTCAAATTATAACATGTGGAGGATATGCTCTGTTCAGGAAGTAGAAGATCTCAAAGACGTTCTCAGGCTTCTACCTCTCTGGGCAGCTGCCATCCTAGTCAGCGTTCCACTAGCGATGCAAGCGAACATGACGGTCCTCCAAGCTATGGCCATGGACCGTGGGGTTGGACCTCGCTTCAAAGTCCCGGCAGGGTCTCTCCAAGTCATAGCAACTGTCTCCACATGTGCCTTTATCATACTGAACAACTTGATTGTCGTTCCAATGTACAAGAAGCTAATCCGCAAGCGCTTGACACTACTTCAACAGGTCGGGATAGGCCATGTTTTCACCATCCTAAGTATGGCAGTATTCGCCATTGTGGAGGCAAAGCGGCTTAAAACAGTTGAAAATAGCCATCCCAATCCCATGTCAGTGTTATGGCTGTTTCCCCCTCTTGTTATAGTTGGAATATCTGAGGCCTTCCATTTTCCAGCGACTGTTGCAATATTCTATGGTGAATTCCCTGAGTCTCTGAGGAACACTGCAACTTCATTGACCTCATTAATCATTGGAATCTCTTTCTATTTGAGCACAGCTCTCACCGACATCGTCCGGAGGACCACCGCCTGGTTACCTGACGACATTAACCACGGAAGGGTTGACAACGTTTACTGGCTTTTAGTCATTGGAGGCCTCTTTAATTTCGTCTATTTTCTTGCGTGCTCTTCCTTTTACAGATACAAATACCTCAATGAAGATCAAGATCCTATACATGTTACTACCTAAAGGCACACCATCATGTTAAATAAGTATCCTAGCCGCTTCTGTATACTCATTCTCAACCATTAGCCTTTGTGTTCATTTTAACAGTGTTCTCAACTTTTAGCAACTATCTTGGTATCCATTCACTTGACTACTATATTTAAACCAACATTTTAATTGGATGTTTTAATTAAAACTCACAATCTTTGGCAATTAACCTATTACATGCAATTTTTCTACATAACAAAAATTCTTTGTTAATTAAAAGTCACAATTTATGGAAATAAACTTATACATGCGACTTCTTATAAAGGACTATATTTGTTATATACGTTGCAATTTAATTTTCCAACCATTCCTATAATATTAATTTCCAAAATTTCACTTTTACATAACCTTATCAACTTTAATCAACAAAAAGAACTTATCTTTATTTCAAAATATTTTACCAATATTTGTTAATATATTTCAGTTTAAATTCAATGTTTATTTTACTAAATTCTAACTTTCACATGTATATTACTTTATAACACCTTTATATATATATATATATATATATATATATATATAACTGTTTTTATTTTCAATTATTGTTCCCATTAATATTTTTTCTACATTAATTAATAAGTTTTATAAAGAAAATTTAGTTACAATAAATAATAGACCTACTTTTGAAAATAAAATCTAAAAATACTATGTGTTAGGGGTAAAGTCAATATTTTTAAAAATATATATATATATAGTTTTTAAATCCACTGTTTTAATGTTTTGACTCAATGCAATTCAAAGAATTATGATTAATATTATAACAATGAAAATCCTTAATGAAAAAGACATTAAAATATATTTGTAAATTGAGATGAGTTATAATTGTTTAATTTGAGTGAAGAACAACAAGATATAGAAGAAGAAAAAAAACGTTCAACCATAATTTATTGATTAACAAATGAAAAATAAGAACAATAAAATATGTATATATATGAACGAAAAGACACAATTATTCAAAATCACCTTTTAATTATTTGTAATTGCATTATAGAATAATAAATAAATAGAAAAAAATAAATGAAGAGACACTATGAACGAATACAACTATTCAAGTGCACCTCTTTAGTTTTAAATTGCATAAATTTTTTAAAAAAATGAAAGACAAACCTACCGAAAAGGCACAACTTAAAAGACCCAACTATTAAAAACTCCTTATAAATTTATAAAATTATGTGACAATAAACATCTAAAAGGACACAATATCAAATGCATATCATGAATTTTAAAAGAAATGCATAACTAAATCGTTTAAAGTTCTATTAAAAAAGAAACTTTTCATTTTCTCTTTAATTTTTTTTTTTTTTTGTAAAATCTAATATATTATAATCTAATCTAATATCTAATATATATTAAGAAAAAAATGAAGAGGTCACATTTGAAAAGTTGTGTCTTCTAAATTTTTTATAAAACATACCTCTTCACAAGACACTTCTTACATTAATCTTATTATCATTATTTTTTTACATCACATTATTCTTATTAAATCATAATTTTATTTCTTTAAAATATGAACAAATATAAAGACATAAATGGAAAGACATGTCTTTTCAAATTGCACACTTTCCAATAATGATATTTCATTTAAAATATAAAAAAAATTACACAAAAAAAACAAAGCATAACTCTTCAATGGAACATATAGGACAATAATTCAAATCTACCATTTTCATGTTACTAACTTTCATAAAATGTCATATTGCTGGCACTTTGCAACAAATACCACTTTGTTGTGGTATGACATTTTTTTTGCTTTCTCATTTTTCTCTTTGTTTCATAACTAAGTGTATGAGTAATAAATGCTCTCATTAAGTATTCATTAATATAGTGTTAGTTTGTGTAATGATAGTTTGTAGGAGAATTGATGTATATCAACTTTTGTGGAATCTTTTTTTTTTTGTTGAAAAAAGTCGACATTCATTAAACATGGGGCTTTTGTTGAAGGTTGAAGAAAGGAAGAAGGGGGCAACTATTTTTGTTATGTAAAAATGAGTTTAATGTCTATAATTAAACTCGTGTATTCGTTTATACAGTTTGGTGGACTGTTTCTGTCGGTTTTGTCTATTTTTTTAGTTGTTCATGAGTCTTTTATCCTTTTTATTAATTTTGTTGTAGAATCTGACTTGTACAGTTGGTGGATCGGTGTTGATGATGGACAGGCAGATGGAGGTGATAAACATATTTTACCAGAGCAGCATGTTGATGGACAGGAAATACACACAACGAAATTGATAATGGACAGCATACCAGATAACAGTAGAGGTGTTGGTGGACATATTCAAGATGAAAAAGGTGTTGGTGGACATGAAACTGTAGTTGGTGATGGACACATAAGTATGAAAGGACATTACCCATGCTATCAGGTTGGTGATGAACAAGTATATGTATGGAAGAACATAACCCATGCGGTCAGCTTGGTGAGAGACAAAATCACAAATGCGTTGGTGGACGTAATCAAGATGAAGAATGTGTTGGTGGACAGGAAACCGTAGTTGGTGATGGACATATATGCATGGAAGGACATAACCCATGCATCTAAAATCCAGACAACAGGCGAGGGATTGGTGGACATAATAAAAATGAAGAACGTGTTACTGGACATGAAACCCAATGCACTGATGGACAGACATGCATGTTGGAAGGACACAATCCATATCATAATCTTGGCGATGGACATGATCTAGATGACAATGGAGGTGTTTATGGACATAATGAAGATGAAGAACTTGTTGGTGGACAAAAAACCTATGTGGTGATGGACATAACAATGGGCATTGTGATGGAAAGATTTGCATATGGATACGATTTCCTAATTGCTTTATCGGTATCTTCGGCATCAAAAGAAAAGAATAAATTTTTAGAAAGAAATATGAAAATGATTGAACCCGAAATAATTGAGGGAGAAATTAAAAAATAGCAGAAATTCTCGTAAGTGGGGAAGAGATATGAGGCATGTGGGACCCGTTTTCACTTCAACTCGTAAGTGGTGAAGAAAGACGAGTCGCGTGGGACCCTCTTTCACTTCAACTTATGTGAGGGTGCTTTTGTCTTTTTCTCTAAATGAAAGTTGTAGTTTTTGAGTGTGAGATGGAAGTGACATTTTTTGAAAGATTTCTCAACAAAGTGGTATTCTTGGTAATTTTCTCGAACATATACCATTAATATATTAAATAAAAAAATTATCAAAAAATGAAAACTGAAAAAAACATAGATAAAAAGCTAACTTCTTCCAATAACGCCTCTTCAATTAATAAAACAAAATTTAAATTTAAAAAAAAAATTAAAATTAAAAAGTTATATCTCTCCAAATGGCACATTTTCTATTAAAGNAAAAACATAGATAAAAAGCTAACTTCTTCCAATAACGCCTCTTCAATTAATAAAACAAAATTTAAATTTAAAAAAAAATTAAAATTAAAAAGTTATATCTCTCCAAATGGCACATTTTCTATTAAAGAAAATTGTTATTATAAAATTATTTTTTTGTTTATACTATTTAATTTTACAAAAAGAATATGTTACAAACGCACGGCCCTAAATATTAGGGGTCCAAATGGTGATACAAAACTAAGCGGTATAGGACAGAAAAATAAGCAAGACAGTACGTTTAAGTGCGGTGCGAGACAACTGCGTTTTTAATAAAATTAACGGTGCGGGTAAATGTTTGAATGGTGAATAAAAATTAGCGGAGCGGGATAATAGATTTTAATAAAATTTAGTGATATTTATTTAGTTTTGAAAACATTACGATTTATCTTTTGTGTACACTTACTTTTTAAATCTACATTTAAATGTTAATTACTAAAAGTATTGAATAATTTGGTTAAGGAATTCAAAATGAATATAATAACTGACGCTCTTATAAGTATACATGTTGTTTACACTTACAATAATTATTGTTAGTTCTTATAAATATGTGTTACAATTACAACAAAAAATAATATGTGTTAATTATTTAAAAAAAGTCAACCACGTTTTATATGAACCGCTGTTTATATGCGTTGGTAAAAATTAAAATGCGTTTTTCATATATTACAACCATTTTATCTAGAAATATGTGAAAACATAAAATATTAATTTCTTTTGAATACCGCGAATTGAATGCAAAAAAGTGTGAATAGGCACACTTTCACGTTTTTCTAGAATCTATTCTGAAATCCGTGAATTATAAGTCCTCCATTCATAGGCTAGTAATGAGAGTCAACTCCTCTATAGTCCTTAATTGTGAAAAGACAAATCTCCTATGGGCTCATTAAATCTCTTATGCCACCAATTCATTAACTCGTTTTTGAATTGACGAAATCACCCTTAATGGGTGAGAAAAAAAATTTTGGTTTGAACCAAATTAATTGATATCGATCTGGTTCTGGTTTGAATCTCATGGATTTTAATTTCAGTTCAATTAAAAAAAATCAAAAATTAAAAAAAAAAAAATCTTGAACGCGATTCATCATCTTCTTCCTCCCAGCTCCTCTTCTCTGGCGACGCCGTCGAACCTCAATGTCTCCACCAACGAGCATTTCTGTGTGGCATGTCGGAATGCAGGTTAATCAGTCTTCTCTCCTCCGTGAGCTACATCTATTCATAGAAATTGGATTTAGGGTTTGTAATTGGATTTGATGATTTTGTCTCATTTGGGTGCAAATTGATGCTTGCTATACAATTCAAGAATGTGGTTGAATATATGAGATTGAATTCTGAGTAAGTTTACAATATATGAGATGGATGGGTTTACTCCTAGATATCTCAATCGTTACCCGAGACCAAGAATCCCAATTGCAGAGGTAAAACTAAGTGTAACGAGTAGAACTGATAAATGTAATATACTAGGTAAAACTTAGTATGACTGTAGATAACTGGGTAAAACTGAGAAGTGGAATAACAAGAACTTTATTTTGTTGTTTTGAGCAGGATACAATGGCAAAATATGTGAGAGTACATTTCAAATTCAAAAGGCGCATGTAAAGTGAAACCTTGAAGACAACAATAGAGGATATAAATTTGGCAATGATAGAAGAAAACTTGTATAAAAAGCTTTCGTTGGATGAAAGTAAAGTAAAATTGTCATTGGGGTACATGTCGTTGGTGGTTGGATGTGAGGAACAACTTACGATTTGTGATGATGAGGATTTATTTCTTTACCTGACGTCCATTGATAGAGAGAACCGTAGATGTCTTTTGTTAGTGGAGGAGACGAGTATATCAAATCAGTTAGAAAAGCTATCAAGAGTGGGCATAAGTTCGATTGGTATGAACTACGAAGTGTTGGAGGGAAGTGATGATGAAATTGGACGAGATGTCATAACTTTGGGCATTGGCTTATTACAAGACCATTTATTCTGTGCTGGACATGTCTGATTGGAATGTACCATATTACATAAAAGAGCTTCAGATCATATCTTCAGATCGCTTGAAGAGGAAGGGGAGAAAACAGGATAAGAGGAAGCCATTTGTTAGAGAACGGCGTCAAAGGACACAAAACAAAAGGTGATCAAGGCAAAATTTCGGTTTCAATCATCTGCTGTTTGGATCGCATCGTTGTCCAAGTGAATGACTGTGTTGCAAAACTATGATTGTGTTGTAAAACTATGGAATACTACGACTTACTAGTATTTTTGGATTTTATGTATGTTAGTTCATTGATTAAGTATTTGAAAGTAAATTAGTATTCAAATTTTAATATAATACATACTCTTATACATTCCATTGGTTAATAAAAATAACATTTATGTAAAAAACTAATAGTCAAAATAATTAAAAATAATTCCTTGTTTCGGAATTTCTCTTATACATTCCATTGTCTTCACATGAACACTTTCTTAGTAAGAACAATTTCTAAATGACTATTCTAAAATATGATAATTTCAAACATATTATTGCACTAATCACGTATGCGTACATGGTAATGCCGAAAACTAAAAGGTAAAAATACCAAAACAAATTAATATTATAGGTAAAACTAAAAACATTTGAAATCACGAAAAGTATAACTATGAAGAAGATTGGTAAAACTAAAAACTTCTGTAAAACTAAGTGTTCTTTTTCGGAGGAAAAATAAAAATTGGTTTTGGCGCCTAAAAGAAAAACCCAAGAAAACATATTCATTCGGTCAAAAAGCATATTCTATGGTCGAAAAAGCAAACTACCTCACTCTCGCTCACTTTTGTATCTCTCTCTACGAGATTCCAACATGTTGTCCATGTGGGAGACAAATCATTAAGGAAGGCTCTCCATAAAACTGTTTGAAGCTAACTGCATAATACTGCGTCGAACAGCGTAAAACTATGAGAAACTAAGTGAGTAAAACTGTGTAAAGTTGTGTTATATTGAGTGAAACTATATTGAACGTGCAAGAGTTCACTTTGTTCAGTTATTTACCGTTTGTTAAGACTTGTAATATGCATTCAAAATCCTTCATAATTAATTCATAATCCTTCGTAATACCACCAAAATACCCCATAATTTTTCTACATCATAAAACAACAAAAAGAAACAAAGACATTTTCTACTATCTACTTCACAAACCAACAAAAAGAACTCAAAATAAGTTCTTGTCAACTCTCTTGATCAGTTTCTCCATATTTTTCAGGGTCTTCATAACATCACTTGTTTCCGCTTATTGGCAATGAACCACATTTGTTTCCGCTTATTGGTTTCGGTTGTCCTCGCCAACAACATCCACATTCCCTGAACCCTATAGGTTCTCTCTCTTTTCATGTGACCAATATGTTTGAATTGAGGATGCTCCTCAAACCAGATTCTCTCGGTGTTAGACAACTTTGGTTTCAGTGTATAATCATACACCTTGTCCCTAGCTTAAATTGTTTCTTGTACTCAGATGGAAGAAAGAACATTCTTGATGGTTTGATTGCCTCAACTTCCTGCAAGTTAATAAAATTATCGAGTAATCCTTCCTAGAATTACACCAGTATTGTCGAGTAATCCTAAGTTTTCCTAGTATTACACCGGTATTACCGAGTAATCTTAAGTTTTCCTAGTATTACACCGGTATTACCGAGTAATCTTAAGTTTTTCTAGTATTATACCGAGTGTTACTCAATATTCCTTGACACCTTCTACTATTGAATGCATCAATTATACTGTTAATTTCTTACCTCATCTGAATCACCTTAATTCAAGACCTCTTCGCTAGAGTTAGCAATCACTTCATTGTCAGTCCCTTGAGCTGGCTGATGAATCCCGAACCTTATGGCAGATGAATTATGGACCTCGTCATCAAAGGTTAGTCTCGATTAGGATTAGGGTTTGATTTTTCTGATTTTCCTAACTTTTCTTGAGAAAATCAAACAGAGAAAGAAAAAAGAAACTAATCAGAATTCACACACACAAATTTGAACTCAAAAGAATCAAATAAAATTAGGGCTTCTGAAAATCTACAATAATATATATGAAGAAGAAGTAGTAAATTGATAATCACCTGAAAATTTTGAGTTTGAGAGATTAGATTAAAAGAAGAGAATCTTTAAAAAATTTCGTAAGAACGAGAGATCGGTTTTGAATTTTAGAAAAGAGATAAATTTTTTATTTTAATAAAATTTTGGTTTGGGTGAGAAAATCGATTGGTTTGGGTAAAAGAAAAAAATTTTGGTAAATCAAAACGGGTCGGTGGATTTTACCCAGGTTTCAATTGTAATTATCTCAAGTATTCATAAGTTTTTGGTCATTGTTGATAGCAGGTGTAGCACCTATCCTAAAAGCCCATTTCGACTTAAGGCCCAGCTGGACGCCAATATCGAGAAGAGAAAGAGGCTTAGAAGGACAAGGCCTAAATGGGCTGATCTGACGAGCTGGGTCTTCCAGCTCGAGGCTCATTAAGTTTAGTTAATGTAATTAGGGTTTTGAGCATGTATTTTCACTATAAATACCCATGTAATTATTCCTTAATGAGATATGAAATTCTTCCTAGCTTTTACCCACAAGATCAAAGATTTAAACCTACTTGTTAAATCTTGATTCAACAGTTGGCGCCATCTGTGGGGACTTGCTTGAAGAAATTCGTGATTTATCTTTGCCGGAAGAAGACAACTAGCAACAATGACCACGGGATTAATCGAAAAAGCACAGGATGGATCTACCATCGACCTGGCAAACAAAGACGATCACGCCGACAAAACGGCATCCGACCACGAAGGAGAAGCCCCGGAGATCACCATGCAAGATCTTCTAGACCAGATAAAAGAACAAAAGGCGGAAACAACTAAGCTAAGGGCGGACTCACAAACCCTAAGAGCACAGCTAGATGACATCACTGCATCTACGGAGGAAAGAGACGTACGTACAATCAACCAAAACCTGTTCGGGACATCTCACCAAACTCTCCCTACAGGCGGGGATCAAGGTTGGACAGACTACAATAACGCAACTAGGTTCAGGAGCTCGACTGAGGATACCGAGATGCAGAGCATCCGCGAACAACTAAAAATCATGAGCTTGCAGGTACACCAGGCCACCAGCTCGGCCCCCGATATCCTGCGCGCCATTGAAGAGACCCAACAAACTCTATTCTCGAGAAGAGTCACTGACATATCAGTTCGGCATTCCGCAAAAATCAAGTTTACAGGGTACGACGGTAGGAGCGACCCAGTCCAATACTTGACAGCTTTCACCATCGCCATGGCACGAGCTCAATTCTCACCGGAAGAACGAGATGCAGGTTTGTNTAGGTTTGTGTCAGCTTTTTGTCGAAAACTTGTCAGGTTCGGCTTTGGATTGGTTCTCTCGCCTGGAGCCAAGGACCATTGACACTTTTCAACAGCTCTCCACCGTGTTCATCACGCACTACTCGATGTACATCATGAAGAAAGCGTCAATAACCGACCTGTGGACTCTATCCCAGCACGAAGACAAATCGCTGAAAGACTTTATTGAGAGGTTCAGGGGAGTCGTAGCTCGTATCGTGATCAACGATGAGGGGGCAATTGCCGCATTATGAAAGGAATTATGGTTCAAATCAAGGTTCAAAGACGAGCTACTCATCAACCCTCCGCAAACACTAGAAGACGCGCTCCACCGAGCCAACAAATTCATCAAGATAGAGGAAGAGCATGCTACGATGTCTAAAAGGCACCACAGCACTAGGCCTAGCCGAGATAAGGAGGATATTCCCCGGGAACCAAGGCAACATTACTCGGGAGATAGGCGAGGACGTGCCACTTACGCAATCACGGATAGCGAAAGAAGCACCGACCAGCCCCCACCTTCCGATAACGACCCAGAGGCCTACTGTGACTTCCACAAACGAACCGGACACAAAACCGCAGATTGCCTACACCTGCAACCCCTCTTTCTACGGAAGTTCCAGGACAGCGAAATTAGTACTAACAGGAACCGGAACAATGACAGACGACGAGGTGGAAACACGTGGCACAACTCATCTACAAAGGACAAGGACAAGGATAAGGCCCACCAGGTCAGTACAGTTCGAGAAAAAAACTCACATACTAGCGATGACATGGCACCTCCTACTCGAACGCGAGATCGTAGTCCTGACGACCGAACTACAGAAGGCTCACTACCTAGAAGGCAAGTCAACGTAATTATGGGAGGACTGGTCTCGTGCAACGACTCCGTACGATCTATACGAAACTCCGAACGACGAGCTGCAACTACATAAAAAGAACGAACTGACATAGTGCCAACCTCTTCACCACTCGAATTCCGAGATACCGATCTGAAAGGTTTAAGTCAACCTCACAACGACTTCCTAGTCATCGAGCTGGTCATCGCAAACACAGAGGTAGGTAGAATCCTCATCGACACAGGTAGCTCGGTAGATATCATCTTCAAAAGGACGCTAAACAACATGGGAGTCAATGCCGACCTGATCAAGGACGGCATCAGGACACTCACTGGTTTTAGCGGCGAAATTGTCTCCTCCGCCGGAATAATTAAGTTACTTGTTCAGGCTGGAGGGTCCACCCAAATGGNAGAGTCAATGCCGACCTGATCAAGGACGGCATCAGGACACTCACTGGTTTTAGCGGCGAAATCGTCTCCTCCGCCGGAATAATTAAGTTACTTGTTCAGGCTGGAGGGTCCACCCAAATGGTTAAATTTATTGTTATAGAACAGGACTCGGCGTTCAACGTAATCTTGGGCACGCCATGGCTTTACTCCATGAAGGCCGCAATGTCAACCTACCATCAGTGCATCAAATTCCAAACGGAGAGAGGAACATGGACGATCAGAGGAAACCAACGCGTAGCTCGGACTTGCTTCATAACAGAACATCGGACGCGAACATTACAAGTGTCGGACAGAACCGTGAGCCCAGCGCCGACCTATGACTACACATCAGAACTTGATAAAGTCGAGCAAGTCAGTATCTACGCCGAATATCCAAATCGAACCACAGGAACCGGGAAGGAGCTGGACGAAGACATTAAAACCAAGCTAATCAAGCTATTGAAAAAGAATGTAGGAACTTCCGCTTGGACCATGGACGACATGAAAGGAATCAACCCATCAATCACCTACCACGAGTTAAACGTAGACCCAAGCTACAAACCGATAAAAAAATGCCGCAAGCTCGGAACAAAACGTTCTCAAGCAGTTAATGACGATGTAGAGCAACTCCTGAAAGCCGGCTCAATTGCCGAAGTGAAGTACCCGGAATGGCTAGTCAATCCCGTTGTCGTTAAGAAGAAGAACGACAAATGGTGCGTGTGCGTCGACTTTACCGACCTCAACAAAGCATGTCCCAAAGACAGCTTCCCCCTACCCCACATAGACAGATTAGTCGAGGCTACGGCCGGCAACGAGCTCCTAACGTTTATGGATGCTTTTTCAAGATATAACCAGATCATGATGCACCAAGCAGATAGGGAGAAAACTGCCTTTATTACGGACAGAGGAATCTACTGCTACAAAGTAATGCCCTTTGGGTTGAAAAATGCAGGGGCAACGTACCAACGCCTCATCAATAAGATGTTTGCGGACGAGATCGCCAGGTCAATGAAAGTCTATATTGATGATATGCTTGTCAAATCCGCAAGGGCCAACGACCACGTTAGCCATCTGGCAAAATGCTTCGAAACACTAAATCTGTAGGGAATGAAACTTAACCCGGCCAAGTGTACCTTCGGAGTCATGTATGGTGAATTCTTAGGGTACATCATCACCAAAAGAGGGATCAAAGCAAACCCCAAACAGATCAGAGCTATCCTCAACCTACCAGCACCACGAACGAGGAAAGAAGTACAGAATCTCACATGTCGCATTGCCACGCTTAATAGATTCATCTCCCGGTCCACCGATAAGAGCTTGTCATTCTACCAAATGCTCAAAGCAAACAAATGCTTCGAGTGGGATGCAAAGTGCCAAGTCGCATTCGACGAACTCAAAAAGCATACCTAACCACGCCTCCAGTACTCGCAAAGCCAGAAGACGGCGAGATCCTATACCTCTATGTTGCAGTTTCCGAAGCTGCAGTTAGTGGCGTCCTCGTCAAGGAAAGCCAGGGGGAACAGAAGCCAATTTTCTATGTCAGTAAGTCACTCAAAACCGCCGAGACGCGATATCCACCCATCAAAAAGATAGCACTAGCAGTATTATCCGCAGCTCGGAAACTATGACCTTATTTCCAGTCACACACTATTGTCGTAATCAGCAACCAGCCACTACGTACTATCCTTCATAGCCCGAACCAGTCTGGAAGGTTTACCAAATGGGTGGTCAAGCTCAGCGAATACGACATAGAGTATCGGAATCAAACATGTTCGAAGTCCCAGGTTCTTGCAGATTTTGTTGCAGAAATACCACCCGAGGCACAAGGCGCACCTTTACCAAGCATATGGAATCTTTATGTCGACGGTTCACGAAGAAAACAGGGATCAGGTGCAGGTATCAGACTCGAGTCACCAACTAGCGAGGTCCTCGAAAAAACCTTCAGGATTAAGTTCGAGGCATCCAATAACGAAGCTGGGTATGAAGCCCTACTGGTAGGTCTACGACCCGCAAAGAACCTCGGCGCTTCACAAATACACGCTTTCTGCGACTCCCAGCTCGTCACCAGCCAATTTAGTGGAGAATATGCAGCGAAGAACAAGAGGATGCTACAATACCACCAAATGGTCCAAGAATTGGCCAGCTATTTTGAAAGCTTCGAACTCACCAAGATTCCACGAAATGAGAACACGCTTGCCGACACTCTAGCCAATATGGCTTCAACAAACGAGCTGGAACTAAAAAAGACCATCCCGATGGAGTATTTAACCTCACCAAGTATCACCACCGCGATGTCTAATGCCATTGACGAGTTGGTATCTTTTGAAGGAGAACAGGACCAACATGACCCACCCGACTGGCGAACCGAAATAAAAGAACACATCCTTACAGGAAAGATGCCTGAAGATAAATGGGCAGTACGGCGACTCCGAGTCAAGGCAGCAAGGTATACCGTCATATATGGGCAACTCTATAAACGATCCGCATCCAGAATCCTACTACAATGCATTACGGGGGACAACGTGCAGAAGGTACTCGCTGAACTTCACGAAGGAGCAGGTGGAAGTCACTCAAGCGGGCGCTACCTGGCATTACGAATAAAGAAGAATGGACACTACTGGTCCACGATGCTGCATGACAGCCAAGAGTTCGCCAAACGATGCAAAATATGCCAACGACACAGACCGACTAACCACGCACCCACCGAACCGTTAAATGCATCTGCCAATCCCTATCCATTCATGAAGTAGGGGATGGACGTCGTCGGACCTTTTCTAAAAGGAACGAATAAGCACAAATTCCTGCTGGTTATGACTGACTACTTCACCAAGTGGGTTGAAGCCGAATCATATACAGCTGTCAAAGCAAAACAGGTTTCATGTCCAAATACCACAGACTCCTAAATCGGCAAGATGATTCCTATGCACAGGATCGTTAACGACCCGAATTCTCTGTGAGTATTACATGTACAAGACTTCATTTGGAAAAACATAATATGCCGACATGGCATCCCGTACAAGATCATGACGGATAACAGCACTAACTTCTGTGCAAAAATAGTACAGGCTTTTTGCGACAGGTCGACAGCAAACCAGCCACAACCTCGACATATACGTTGATTTATACTAATTATCTACTTATTGTTCGTGTTATAGGTTGAAGATCCGGCTGAACCACTCTACGCCGAGGTACCCGCAGGCAAATGGACAGGCCAAGGCCATTAACAAATCTATAGTTGACGGACTAAAGAAAATACTTGATTCCAAAAGGGAAGTTGGGTCAACGAGCTGGACGGTGTCTCATGGTCTTACCGAACTACACCTCGGCAATCTACCAATCAGACACCGTTTTCCTTGGCCCATGGTATCGAAGCTTTAGCACCATCCGAAGCAGTCGTATTTAGTTTACGCTGAAAAATGTTGCCAGAGAACAAAGCAGTTAATGACGTCATGCTCCTCGACTCACTCGACGACATCGAAGAGGTCCGAGACAGAGCACTTTATCGGATACATGCTTACCAGCAAACTACGAGATGATACTATAACAAAGAGGTCAAGCAGAGACGATTCAAAGAAGGAGATTTAGTATTACAGATGACCTACACGAACACCGCCAACGAGAACGCTGGAATACTGGGAGCTCGGTGGGAAGGCCCATATGAAGTTTCCAAGATAGTCAAACCAGGAGTATACGAACTGGAGTCTACAGACGGAACACCAATCCCGAACTCTTGGAACGCCACCAAACTTAAGAGATTTTACTCTTAGTTTCCTTTGTACCGTGAACTATGACCTGGCTTGATCCCTGTTTACAGGTTACGTAGGCAACCCACTGGGTGCAGCTATTTTACTTAATAAAAAATATTTTTCCGGCCATATACCGATCTTCTAAGTCAATCTTGGCGTCTTTTACATTACCTTTTGCATAAATGGATGTATCAACTGCACCTTTGCGATACTCTAAAACAAAAACACCACAAACCAAAG